>NIJG01000168.1:14411-46023 GCA_002201625.1 Euglossa dilemma
TTAAGTTCGGAGGTATATTATATAAAAGAAAGTTAAAATATTTTTTCATATGGTTTCCCAATCCTACTTGTCTTTTTTGATATAGAAAACATATTTCCGATAAAGCACAAGAAATCAAATAGTCTTTTAACTTCCAAATAAAGATTTTTTATTTTTTTATTTTTATTTTTAACCTTTTGAGTACTGTGGGCACCTATAGGCGTTCTCAGTATCATAAATGCAAAATTTCTGAGCTTAAAAAAGAAGGTTAAAGAAGATAGGTAAAGAAAATTTTAAAAAATCATTTAACTTCGTCTACTTAACTTATGTATTAGATTGATCGGAAAGTAATTTCGTTTTTTCCCAACAAAGGATCTAATTATATTTTTCCACGGTAAACTTTACACTTAAACCGCATAAAAAAAAACGAAATGACTTTCCGAACAACCTAATATAATTATAATATTGCTATAAGTAATCACTTATTGTTACTGTAAGCATATGTGTTTCAAATAACAAAAAGAAAAATCATAAAAATGATACTCCTACGTTTTAAATAAGTAATTTAATTTGAAAATGAAATTTTATTTTGTTTTTTAGGGCATTACAAATTCCTGTATCAGATTACACGTATGACGATTGCCGAATTATTAGCAAAGCTCATCAGTTGCATATACCACGAGCATCCACCATAGTAGAAGCCCATAAACTTCGTAATAAACTCGGGTATGTAATTGCTATTAATAAAATTCGTATAAAAAGGTGCACGATAATAAGTATTATAATAGTTGAATTACGCGGAATGTTTTATTTGCCCATAGTTTAGTATCCGCGAAAACGGAGGAGGAGTTAATTCAGAAGAAAACCGAGAGATTTAACGAAGAAATTAATTTGCATGAATTTGCGCAAATCCTCAGAATAGATGAAAAAGAGCCTACTACCCAACAACTTTTCCGAATACACGATAGGGTTTGTATTATTTTTAATATTTTCACATATAATTAGAAAATAACCATGTTACAAAATTTTCATATTTTTTTTCTTTATAACGTTGAATTTTTCACAACGATATCATAGAAATGTTTGATAGATATGTTCTCGTTATTAATATTTATAATAACGAATAATTTACTATTATTAACGCTGTAACTATTTCAGCAAGGGAAGGGTAAGATAGATTTAGAAGAATATTTATTCACTGTATTAGCCACAACGAACGCAATCTCGGAGCTAGACAAAGTCGAAACAGCATTTGAAGTAAGTACTAACAAAATACAATCTATAAATTATTTCATTGTTTTATATATATTACATTATGCTTGACAGGTGTGCGGTACGAAATCGTTATCGTATATCAACAAAATGGAATTAAGGAAAGCTTTAAAGCTGTCGTTAAATATGCCACCGGAAGAATCTGATAAGATCTTTCAAAATGCGAAAATCGATTTTGCTGACACGACAGTAAATTTTGGTAAGTTTCATTTAAAAGGGAGTTTTAAAAATGAAGAAGTTTTAAAAATAATTCAACAAGATTAATTATTCTTTCTTCTGTTACTCTGTTTAACCAGAATTCGTAATAGCTGCATTAGCGGCAAGAACAGAATACTCTCATATATTCACTGGAAATTCCGAGGGAAGAAAAAAAAATATTTGAGAGTATTTCATTAACTCGTTCCATGCTCATCGAAGATACAGAACACACCGTGTCTGTGGCAAGCCACTACTCAACCAGACATGTGTCAGTCCTGTATAAATTTGTTCCATTCTTGCTGATATTACTATCCTCTCAACGAATAGATAGCCATTTTTATTTAGTATTATTATCGTTGACGAAGCAAGAAATGTCGTCTTCGTGAGAACTAAGGAAATGAAATACGGAACGAGAAGAGTGGATAGCAGTTACTAAAAAAAAAGTCACGCCCAGCGAATCGTTGTCTGGTGTTTGTATAGCGCGGATACGTTTCTTCGTTAAATAAGGAAACTTTTCGTACGAACGAAGTCAATTTTTGAAAGAAACGTCAAAGTCCGGAATAAAAGAGAAAATAAGAAAAACAGATAATATGTATTTATTATTTAACTCGAATTCTAATGAGTTTTCTTTTATTTATTACAATTTCATTTACGAAAGCTTGAATTTCTTTTTTTTGTAACTCTTCTTCTTTTAATACGAGATTTCATCATAGTGCAAACATATAAATGTATTTATAAACACAGAAAAAGGGGAAGAGATAAGAGCGTCGATGTTTAATTTATTTATTATGAAGTTCATACGCATACGATAGTTGTGATATAATTTTTGTTTCGTTCAAATAACAAGGCATAATGAAAGAGAAGTAACCGTGTATTTTCACTCACAGATACTCACTCTTATCGTTGTTACTTGCGTGGAGCTTTACCGTAAAACTTTCCTCCTTTTCGAAGTATCACATTGAAATTCAAAGTCATGTAAATAATATATTACACCGAAGGTTTCTTAGACGTAAGCGTACACAGGTTCTCTTCTCCGCGTAAAAATTGCGAACCACGGTGGAACAAATTGTTTATGCAAAGTAAAGTTAGGTTTAGACTTATTACCTAGATTGCTCAGGGTACCGATTAAATAATTTGAGAGCTATTGAATGTTTCGCGCGTTATATTATAATAAAGCGTGTATGGCCAACTAATGGTGAGTCACCGAATCATACAAACATAACCAGAGTTTCTAATATGTCTAAGAAAACCGAACATGTTTAGGACAATGCATTTAGAATAAATATACTATAAAATTTATTCTTTGCACAGTAATAATACAAGCTACAGTATTTAATATTTAATAAACGTAAATACATATTCATGTATACACGTGTATATACATATATGTATGTAAACTAATGATACATTGGTCATGAAAAGCAAAGAAAATTATTGATCATTGTACATACACACATATATACATATATACGTATACGTGGATTATATACATGTATTGTGTATCAACATATATGTATATATGGGAAATGTAATTGTATATATATATAGATACAATAAAATATTCTTACAAGATATGATCTATTTTAAATAAATTTGATTAACTTTTTTTCATTTGTTTATAGCGAAGAAAACAACATTGCCAATTTATATTTATATGATTGATTTAAGTACAAATATACACGTACGTTAATTGTAATAGATCTATGGTATCACACAAAATTCTTAGTCGTGATAAAAATAAAGATTAATTTGCTTCATAATATCAAACAGTAATACAAAATGAAATTGCCATTACGGGCATTCAACGCTTAATAATCACAACCAATTTCTCGAACAGTTAATGTACCTATAATTACTTTCCTATAATTTAAAATATAGCAAATATTCTTAAAGTTTTACTTTTAAATTCGTAATCGTATTATGGCAGGATATATTTGAAATCTTTTTTTAAGTAAGAGCACGTTAATGTTATACAATACATAAACTATCTACATTAGTAAGTGCTGAGATTCATTTTAATAAATATATCGTAATTACACAAAATATAAAATAACAATCTACAATAACACTTCACTTATTATAATACTTTAAAAAAAGTAATTATATAAAGCGTTATAATTATCTCACTAATTAATGTTATGCTTAATTGTGCAATTAAAAATCGAAATTAATATGTTACTGACTTTTGTTCTGTATTAATTTGATCTTAATCTTCGGAAGAATTAAATCTCGTAATTTAAAATTACATCTTAAAAGGCACACCATTATAGCGATGTTCAATAATATTTGTCTTCAAACTTATATTATATCCTGATTATAACGAGTAATACTTACATAATATTATATTCTGATTGGTATAAATTTTGTGCATTACTTGTACCGTTAATCGTACAATACAATAACATATGTTAAGTACAACAAATGTTACAAAAAAAATATTTGAAAACAAGAGAAGAATATAAAATTTTGAAAAGGATAAAAAGTGATATTTGTTTGTAAATATTAATAAAAAAAACATCTTATTTCTTTCGAAAAATACTAGACATACTTGGTGAACTAGTTTTTTGATGAAATATTTTGCTCACTCTTTGTCTCATGTCTTCTACACCTTGCCCCACATTTACAGTGGCCATTGATAATGAGAGACCAGAACTCATTGATAATGATCTGAAGAAACAACAATAAATAAACCACTACAATGATATTTCTGAAATAAATAGTATATATTAGCGTGCTATGTATTTACCTCTCCATTGGTTTTGAAAGATCTTGTCGTGATTCTGCTTCTCGTAAAAGTGATCGAACAGCTTCTTTTTGTTGAGGTAAATATTGATTAACTAACTGTTCAAGATACTTCAGTCCTGGTAATAACACCCCAGAAACGCACTGATTACTCAGTGGACAATAAACCAAAACAGAATATGCTTCGACTAAAGCAGTAACTAGCTCAACCTTGCGACCTTGATGTAACGCTGCTGAAGTTATTCCCATTAATTGGGTAGCTATAACTATACAAAACTAAAAATGTCAATTTCATGTATTAGATATTTTGCGAAATGTAAATATGAATAAAAGTTTACCATCTTCTATATAATTTTGAGGGCAATTAGGAGCAATAAATGCTAACGTTGAGACGAATGGAAGTGCTAAAGTAGGCGGAATACCTTGAGGTTCTTTAGCAATCGTTTCTAAAGTTAAACGTGCTTTATCACGCATCTCTCTTACTTTACATTCCGTTATTAAATGACCTAACGAAGGAATTGTAGCAGACCGAACAGTTCTAAAAGTAAAGAACGAGCATATTAATTATATGCTTTGTTTCAAAATAGATAACTGAATTTGTCGAATTTATAATTATAAATAACATTCGCTAATATGAAATAAATAATATATTTACAAAGATATCTTACATATCAGGATCACTAACGAGCGTTACAATTGCAGGAACTACCTTAGCACTTGCTAATCGATCGGAAACGTGAGCTATTACGCAACCAAATAATGTTGCGGTTGCACATCTTACGATAGGTCTTTGATGTACTACCCCTATAAAAAATGGAAGGAAAACATACCTTGATTACTAAATTTCTAATTAAAAAAAGAAAAAAGATAAGAAGCTAAAAAAAATTTCAGTTACTTCAGATGCAATTATTGGCTGAATCTAAAAGGTGAAAGATTATTGATTATTTATATAACATATTGATTATTTACATTTAACTAAAATATGAAATTTACCCGCGTTTGCGTGATATATCGTCCAAAACCCGAACATAAANCAACTAAAACTATCGGTAAAACTAACCATCCCATAAACCACTAAGGACATATTCTTGCATATGTTCTTGAGCGCATAACATAACGATTGCAATTTGTAAACTAGTAATACTGGTGCCACTCATAGATAAAGCAACGAGGAACTGTTTTAAGGACTTAGAAACATCTATACCATTTAAAGTTGATAGTATAATTAAATATGTCGGAATTAACGTTAAACTCATGTTTTTTTTATCTGTTGACAAAGTCGTTAATTGTTGCTCAAGTTCAGTTACTTCAGATGCAATTATTGGCTGAATCTAAAAGGTGAAAGATTGTTGATTATTTATATAACATATTGATTATTTACATTTAACTAAAATATGAAATTTACCCGCGTTTGCGTGATATATCGTCCAAAACCCGAACATAAAGAATGAATGTACGTTAGAAGAGCATTCAAAATAGTCTCTTGTACGATATCGATAGATTTGACCATTTCCAAAATGTCCAACACTCTGAAAGTGTTAATCTTAAATATATAAAAAAGTATTGATTAAAAGCTTATGAGAAAAAAGATGAAATACAATTTATTTGTAAACCACTCTAATTCTGGCCACGAATCATTCTCCCATGTATTTGCAAAAAACGTATTTAGAAGTGCTCCTATATCTACGTCTCCGTCATAAAATACTTTCGGATTAACGATATTGGAATGACACAAATTCAGGAACACGTCGGCTGCATAATAAAGCACAAATAAAATATAATACGTTATAGTTATTTTAAGATTATCTACTGACACAAATTTATAATATACATACGTAAATCAGATGATATTCCATGTTCAATATAAGTTCTAACTGAATCGGTGTCTGCTATGCAAATAACCATATGCGGAAGTAAACACTGTAACACCCCAATTGATGATACTATTCTTCCTTTGTCTACATGATCTTTATTAGGTGAATGTTGAGAATATCCAGATTTTAAATGACCTTTTACTTTAGATATTATACGTGGTAATAGATGTGTTTGTAATCTTTTGAGAGAAAGTGCCCATTGAGCTAAGATTGGTAAAAGTGTAGAAGATGCGACTTCAACAACGATAGATGACGTATCATAAAGGGCCGTTAATGCTAATTCTTCACACTGAAAAAATGGGTATTACCAATTTAATGCACTTAAATCTCTCTATTAAATACTAAATAACTTCCTTTTTCATGTAATACCTGAAAATATTTATCAGGATCATCCATTAAAGCTATCAGCAGTGCAAGGCTTCTCACTACACTAGCTCTAACTGTAGGATCTTTATCTTCAAGTAACATTTGCTGAAGCATAGACAGCATTAAAGAGTTTCTTATACCAACTGACATGTATGGAGCTAACACAGAACAGCATTCAACAGCCAATAATCTTTTCTCAGGATACTTATGCTGACTTTGTTCCCAACAAATGGTCAATATTTCTTCTCCTTCCATTGGTTCATTTTCAAGTTTTGCCATAGCGATAAAACCTAGTGTAAAAATGGGTAAATAAAAACTAATTTTACGTAAAAAATTATATATTCATGATAATTTATATTAACCAGCTAGAATTAATTGTCTTTCATCTTCTTGAGGCCTCTTCTTTAGATTGAATAGCAACTGTAATAATTTTTCTCTCTCTGCAGGATCATTATGAAGTCGAATTGCACTTAATATTAACGGTATTACTTCCTCGCGTTTATTTAAAATAACATTGGGTATGATGCGAGGTAACGTTTGTGCTAAAATTTGAACAAGAGTATCGCGTGTCACTCCATTTTTAAAAACATCTTCCGCCGTGGAAATTACAGGACTTGGGACATTTACTAAACAATGTGCTATTACTTCCATCTTAAATTTCAATGGTAAATGTCTGAAAATATTTATTTTTTTATAAAAATATTTCTATAAAAATGTTACACGTATTACTTTCAATAAATAACATACCTAGACGGCGGATTTGGAAGGATAGATGAACCTTCGGTAACATCCACCCTAGGTAATTGAATTCTAGTCCATTCTTTATCTCCAGGATCTGTTTCACCGAGACTAACAACAACAGAAACGCTATCATCCTCGTCGGCTTCTTGAGTTAATGTCGATGTATCACGAGCCGGGGTTTCAAGAAGTTCAAACTTATCCGGAGTAGTAGAATTCGAATTTATCGTTTGTATCGTTCCGCTACTATCTTGCTATTTAAACAAGATATCGCTTATAAATAAAACAATAACAATTTTTTAAACATTTATTTATGCATGAATTTAGTTTATACCTTGATTGGATTCTGAGTTAAATTTTCATTAGTGGTAGCAATGATTTGTTGCAAATCCAATTTTTCCTGTTCTAATATTGCAGCCTGTTGTTTAAGTTCCTCTACTTTTTTTACCTAATTTTTAAGAAATCATTGTAATCAAAATCAAAATATAATGCTTCATACAGATGGGTTTTTGAAACAAACCATTTCTTTAAATTCATCCTTCTCTGTTTCTGCTTCTGATTCTAATTCATAAAAATCTGTTTGCACACCAACACTGACAGAAGGTGATTTATCATATCCATTCGCTCTCATATATTCACTATAAATTTGTAACAATTCTGCTGGCTTTGGAATATTTAATCCTACATCTTGCCAATCTTCAAAATCTTGATTCTCATTTTCATCACTAAATGTGATTGATGTTAATTTGTAAGAACTGGCTAACAAGTATTCATTAACAAGAAAATTTATAGCTCTTTGTTCATGGGGTTTTATAGGAGGTTCGCTAACTAAATGTTTATCAGAGCATTTATCAGGTGTAGTTCCTTCTGACTCTAAAATGTGTAAATAAATACTAGTTTATATATTATGATTGTAATTGTCAAATTATAATATTTAACATGAAAAAAACCTGTTACTACAGTGAGATTTGCACGAAGAGCAGAAATGCTTTCCCTTGCTTTTCTTAGTTCAAATTCTAAAATTGCTACTCTTTCATCAACTCCTGCACCATCCTCTGAATATCTTGTCATATCAAGCGAGTCTAAAGTAGCCTGACTAGAAGACCTAGCTAATAAATTAAAATTCAAATGTTGTGTGACTTGCAATATTTTACAAATTTAGCTATAAAATTCAGTCTGAAGCGCATAATATACAAATAAACAATATGTTGACTGCCGTAAATATGATAACTGGTAACAGATTTGTCAGCGATATCATAAGTGTTATACATACTGGTAATGTCAAGATTAATTAAAATATTTAAATTAAACAGATAATTATATTTCTAAAACATTTACACGTATAGCACAAAATTGCTAAGTACTTTAATAAATTTGCTGATATGGTAACACTTTGGAGGAAATAAAGTTCATCTGGTCATTAACATAGATAAAACAAGGTTCAGTATCTCGTCGCTTATTTCTTTTTTTTTTCTTCGGATTAATCACTTTGTAATATGTAGATAATTATGACATCATAAATGTAGCAATAAGAACTTATCTTAACATAACATTTTTGTGTTGACATTTTATTAATTTTTTATTCACTTTAATCATTAATAAATTTCTATAATAAAATAATCAACTTCCATAACATTGTACATACGCATAGGAGTGTATGGTTCTGGCTTAATACTTTGACTCTCAAAATGATTTGGATTTGAAAAAAACTCTCTTAAAATAGGTAATTCTTTTCCAGCTTCGCATAATTCTGCGTGTAATTCCAAGGCCGTTAATAAAAGTTTTTCGTTTAAGAGTTTAGTAGCGATTTCCTCGTAAGATATCGTTGCTTTGTTTATTGCACATCCTAAAATAATAAATAAATACCCAATGTTAAAGGATTTTCATGAGAAAAACAATATATTATTAAAAATAAATATGCGAAAATTTTTCTCCGACTATCGATGACGTGTATACATTTTGTGTGCACCAATGACACATTTAGACTCGTTAAAAGTACATTTTTATGTTTAAATTTTGATTTTGTATAATAAATAAATATTATTTATGAGAAATATAAACTATAAGAATATTCTTCAACGTAACTGATTATTAAGAAATAGTTATAATTATTACCTTTATTGTCTGTAGACAGAGGATCTCTTCTAACCTCTTGTACAGCACCAGCCATAGCTTTCACTTTGTTCGAACGTTAACAGAGAATAACATGTCCATCTAGGTTGATGAATAAAATAGTAACCCACTCAAGCGCGTGCCATGCTTTCATTAATTTAATTAAGTATATTAATAGAAATCACTTGACTCTACGCAACACAGAACATCATTTACGATGACAACAAAGCCATGTTACCCTCCGTGATGTCAGTAAACTAGCGCCTTTGAACTGGCAACTATGAATACGTCAATTCTTAAAAATCTATCGTGAGAATGCATATTACCGTTTGTAAATCAAACATTAACACGAATTTATGTAATTAATATTACATTTTTTTTTTTTCAAAAATATCGAAACAACTTGTAAAGTTTTAAAGGTTCCAATTTCATGCTACACCGAATATAAGGTATAAATTTTTCAAAATACACATGTATTTCAAAAACATAGTTCTTTATCTTTTTCAGTACAAGTTTGAAGCAATTTGAATATCAATGCTTTCTTAGAAAAATTACAAATAAAATATAATTATAAGGAAATAAATGTGTATAAAATCAATACTTAAGCAGAACAAGTATTACAGATATAAATGGTTTTGCATTATGTTACACTTAAAAGTCTAAACGATCCTGTGACTTGTTGCACATGGAAAACCTAACAAAGAACAGGGTCTGAAGTGTACCGAACTACGCTTTAATTTATTACAAAGTCACATTTATTAGTCTCAGCTCAGCTATCTCAGCGTCATCAATAATACGAACCTGTTGTTCTATATACAATCTACCTTCTGCGCGTCTTTTTTCAAATAATAATTTTTAATAAGTAATAATAGTAGTAATAACGTGTCTCAAATTTTTTCGAAATATTTTTTTAATTTTTTTTTTTTTGCTTTCGCCTCGTTGATATTTTTATAAGTGTGCTGAAAAATCGGTATAAATGTAACTACTAAAGGAGTAATATTTTACCGTAATAATCATCGTACCTTAGAGAAAACTCGGAAGGACTGTAACACCGTTTTATATTATCCTATATTACTATTGCAACGTTATTAAAGTTGGTTCGTTTAGATATATGGTCTTTAATAACCATTCAGAAACATGATTGGCCGAACGATCCATTCTAAATAACTAATACGAAATTATTAACATTTTATTCCTACAATTCGTTCAAGCACCATTGGCTGTTCAGTATATGAGCGATTGAACAAATTGGATTTGATTACGTCTATAATTATTACTTCGTTCTTCGTTTACTATCATTGATAGATACTACTTTGTAAATGTCGATAATGAACTTTGATCGACGCTAGCATGCTAATATTAATTCTTACAACTAGATCACTACCGTCGATACTATCAACGATAAGATTTTTTCGTTAGTCTTGCCGTGTTTCATAGTGTTGGTAGCTACGACACTTGATTCGTACTGATATCTCATTTCCTTAGACTTCTATTTATTTCCTATCATCACGTCATATAATTAACAACTAGTTTTAATTCGAACAATGATTTTTTTTTTTCGTTACATACCAATATATTCAATTGTCTCAGCAACCAACGGTAGAGTCAAAAACAGCATAAAATTTATATAAAGTATTACAGGTCTTCCAGAATTTTTCTAAGTTATAATTATTTTATTATATTTTTTCTAACCAGCAACCGCCATCTCCAGACTTTACTCAGACTGGGATCAAGAGACACAAGGCGGTGTAGTACTTTTTTTTTGATTGGTATCAATCTAAATCTAGTATTTGGACGAAGTGCGAGGATGGGTCGTGCGTGCTTTTGCTTTCTAAATCGAGCGTGCGAATCTCATAAAATCGTTTTACTTCATTTAGCCACAGATAGCTTACTTTCGTATTTTTTCGCCAGTTAATAATTTATCTTCGTTAATTCATTTGATACATGTGTGTACTAGTCTTAAAAAAGGAAAAAAAAAGAGAGAAAGAAAAACAAAAATACGAATGTTGCAATTATGTATACGCGTGTGTTTGTGGTCGTGTATGTATATGTTGTGAAGAATGATTGGAATTTGTAGAGCAGCCCTGAGAAAGAGCGATTGACGCGCGTGGAAATAATGTGTAGGTCAATTAAGGCAATGTTGTCAGTGTGAATCTGATCTGTATGAGAATGAACGTTTCACTGAACATGTGAATTTGGGAATTACTTAGTATTTACTTTTTTTTTTTTTTCTTTACGTTTACTTTTAATCTCAAGTCTTAAGAGTTGTGTGACGCGAATCTGCACATCCGTGCTTCGAATTTGTATACAAATGACAACCTTCAACACTAAATATCGATACTTCTGTAAATAAATAAAAACTGGTCAATGGTAAATAATAGTTTCAGTAGAGTATATATATTTTTTTTATCAATTGTACGCAATGTATACTTACCGTCAGGCAACTCGTATAGTTTTCTAGGAAGAGAGGCAAAATAAGGATGCCTTAATGCTTCTTCAGCTCCTATCCGTTGATCAGGATTTAACTGTAGAAGCGATGATGCCATACTATCAGCTTCGGCAACATCATAAAGTTTAGGAAATGAAAGACCCAATTTTCGTGGAGGATAGAATACCAGTCTATGTGGTTTATATCCTGGCAAGTGCGTAACACCGGGCCAAGTTTCTTCAGTAGGAGTACCCAATACTTTGAATATTTTATCAAGTTGGTCGTACGTACAGCGTACACCCGGGAATGTTGGATCACTAGTCAACATCTCCATAAATATGCAACCTACTCCCCACATGTCAAGCGAGGTAGAATACTCTGTAGAACCCAAAAGTACATCAGGTGGCCTGTACCATAATGTCACAACTTCGTGCGAATACGTATGTGACGGTACAGATTTTGCTCTCGCTAAACCAAAGTCTGCTAATTTCAGTTCCCCTATTTCACTGATTAACAAATTTTGCGGTTTCACATCTCTATGTAATACTCTCCTAAATTAATATACAATGAATTAATTATTAATATCGAGCCTGAAAATCGTGTATTTACGTGTATGTTTTTACCTGCGATGACAATACGCCAATCCTCTTAATAATTGAAATAAAAATAGTTTAACATTTCGAGGATCTAAACCACCATTTTGGCTTCCATACCTCTCCATGTATTGAGATAAATCAGTATGAACATATTCAAAAACAAAGGTAAGAGTCTCGCGCGTATGAATTATATCGTGTAAGGTAACGATATTGCTATGCTTCAATTCTTTAAGAAGGCTTGCCTCGCGAATGGCAGTAAATGGAGCACCTTCTTCCTCTTGTAATCTAATTTCTTTAAGTGCCACCATTTGATTTGTAAGATGACTATAGCCTTTGAACACTGTGGCATATGATCCTTCCCCTAATTGTTCCAATTTTATATAAGCTTCAGATTTACCAAAAGGCGAATCTCCCTGTAAACATAAATACAAATACTTTTCAATATCAAGGTATCAAAGAAACATACAATATATTAAGTACACGATTTTGGCATTACCCCAAATGCTGAAAATCTTTTAGTTCTTCTAGGAGGTGGATCAGGCCCAAGGAAAACCTCTGACTTGGGTCGTGGAGGACGCCGAGGTCGTAAAATCACTCTCGCTTCTTCACGTATATCCTCGTCGAGAAGCTTGGAATCACTAGAAACGGAAAGCTGCCGATGCACTCTCTCATGGTCGCCCACACCTGTCCATTCTATGACATCCAATTTCGTCCTTAAAACTTTCTTTAAAATAACAGCAATAGGAATCCACGTAGAATCACAATTCCCCAATATTTTATCAATATATAAAAATTTTAGTTTATATAATACACATTTATTGAATAATACAACATTATACTAGGTTAATAAAATCATACTACTAATTGCTATTAACTACTAAAGTAACCACAGATATTAAATGCCAGTATAAATAGCTTTAATAAGAATCATTTATATGACATGTTATTTCATCCAATAAAAGAAAGATATTTAACTTATTAATAGGTGCTAATGTGCACTAAGATTTATAGAACTTGATAAAAGGAATTATACTTCATATTATTTATGACTATACTATATATATATATATTATAAAATAAGGTGACATTTTTTATAGTGAATGAATTTTACACTTACCATAACGGCGATCCTTATCTGCAGGTATATTGCCGTTTGGTTCTAAACGGTCTAGGAACTCCTCGGAATAGCCATTATATGGCAGTTGACCCCTGTTTGCAGCATCATCAGCCTCTTCTTTTGATATTGCTAAAATAAAGAAAGCAATAATATTGTTAGACTGTTATATAAATAATTAAAAATGATATTGCTTAGAATTACACATAGCATTATCTTTACTATAAAATTTAATTTGTTCATATAGAAATACCAGCATAATAATTATTCAATTAACATAGATTCTAACGAAAGTACAAGCAATAAGCGATTGATTATTTCATGACATAAAACTAAAATCAATAATAATGAAATAAAGTTTTTCAAGCCTTACAAAAGGTTTAGAATGATATTAATCTCTTTACAATGTATCTTATGTAACGATAGAATACTGTTCTATATAATAAATATAAAACCATTCTTGTCCCTTTATTATATAAACTATTTATTATTATTTAAACTATTTCAAGTACTTGAATATACTTATTTTGCAGAACATTAAACAATGTTAATTATACTTACAAAGTCTTCCAAAGCTGTGGCTAAGCCTTTTTTTCAGCTTTTGTACTCTGCTAAGAGCACCTCCCTTCTTCTCCCGCATTGTCACAGACCCTGTGCATAATAAGCGCAATCTTTAGCAACTGTAAGTCAAAACAAAGATATACAAATTCAGACATTGGCATATTGTAATGTGTATAGTCGCGTAAGTATTTATGTTGCCACGTTCGTATTCCAAGTTGCAACATTCATTATAATGTTCTTTGTTTCCGATCTTTCGACTTTTTTTTATATCGTCTACATTACGTATGAGTAGTACGTTAGCATATGTATGTGTGTATATATATACTGAAATACCGACATAAATATTATGTCACTTCGAATAATGATAAATTTAGCAGAATTTCGACAATTGAAAAGTCAGTTGACGGAAAAAAAATACTTCTTTTACAAATTAAAAATTCTTTATAGTACATTTTCCTATTATCTATCGATAATGTTAATAATTGATTACTTCCGGTATGCTGAAAACAGGAGAATTGTAAGCGACAATGCGAAACATTTGTACAAAACATTTTTAAAATTTTGTTAAAATTAAGAAAATATTTATAGGAAAAGAAATGAGAGAAATTTTTGTAACAAATTTTGTTGTAATTGAGTTCGAAATTTCTGAAAGAAAATGGGCAGAAAATATACTAAAAAATACGAAACGTGGAGGCTTGAAAATATAATTATTGTACATCAAATAGAAAAGGGAAAACTTCAGCTCGTTAAGATAGAAAGATAGTAAAGCAAGTACAAAAGAATCGATTTATCAGTGCCAATGAAATCAAAGTAAACTTATCACTATCGATATATATCACGCAAATTAAATATCGATTGCGTGAGATCGATTTCCATGCCTGAAAATCTGAAAAAAGACCGTTTTTTTGTTATTATTAAAATCTCGCAAACGCTTGAATTTCGTTGCAAAATATTACGAGCGATCAGCATTATGACAATATCTAAGTTTCATTTAAAGTCAAATAAAAAAAACGATGTATATAAATTTTTTAACCTTCACTGTTAAATATTGTGATGAATCTAGAAAAATGGGGTTATTTTAACGATGATGAACAAGTTGGACATCTTACAATTATTAAACATACACTTTAATAGAATATATAAATAAATATATTATNATTTTATAATTTTAACGCGATAACGATCGGAAAAATACCGCAAATATTATTAAGAACTATTAAAGAAAAATAATACATCACTGTTTTCTTGGCAAGGTAGACCCTATAGGATATATTGTTGGTTGAATTAAATCGCCAAATACCTTAAAATAAATGCTACAAAAGAACTCAACTTAGAGTAGCTTTCGAAAAGGCATAGAATTAGATACAACTAGGAAATCTAAGAAAATTAATGTGCAATATAAGGTAAAGACTATCAAATCTCTTTCTAAATATATTACCTATTTGTTTATATTAAACAATACTATGATACCTTTTATAATGAATGTCAACTTAATTTTTGATCCAACTAAATCATAAAACCAGAAGATGATCGTTGATTGCATTATCATTTAGTAATAAGATAAAATTTATACTTTCACTATTGCAATGATAGACTCTACATTCTTTTGTTATCACTGGATTTGTTGTACATATTTTTTTATTGTAATTTTTCCTCATAGTTTTATCAAAATGATAAGCGTCAACTTAAATACCGATACGAGTATATGACCAAGAAACTCAGAATAATTCAAACATTATGGCCTATTACATATGTGATGACATCATGCAGTATGCAATGCCAGTGTTCCTCAATCTTATGTTTAATGATGGCAGGGACGTGTAACATATATTTGTCTTGGATAAAGCGCAATATATAACAATATTATCAATGAATACTTCTTGCAGAAAGAAGAATATAAAAGTCTCTCTTATTTATACAGATAATGATATTTTTCTTTCTGTTAAATAAAGTGTAGATTATATCGTGTAGCAGTACGTTCGTTTAAACAATGAAATAGTAGAGTAGAAGAGTTTATAATTGCTTGTACAAATGCAAATGACATTCTTCCTTAATTTATGTACCATATAAAGATATATGCTCAATTAGAAAAGATAATAGTAGCAGTTGTTCACTGTATTGACAAAGTTATCCTATTGAACAAAATACGTGTGTAATTGAATTTAAAAAGCAATATATAACATCAATATCGCAATCAATTAGATTATGATATTGCAATAATCATACGTTAATGCATAATTGAAGAAAAGAATAAAGTTAATACAAATGTCTGAATTTGATTATTCGAATTATTGATAATTTGATTTCTAAATAAGCGTGGTACAAGCTTTTTCAAATATCCATCTATGATTTGCATTTAAAAGCAAGTATCTTGTGCTTTAATAAATATTCTAATTCCATTATTGAGAAACAATGAATACCGAAAAATTTGAAAAATATATGTCCTTGGTTATGCATATCTGATGTATAACACACATAAATGAACAATGTACATATGTGGATAAACACACATGTGTTGTTTCTACAGGTCAGTGAACCAAAGAAAGTTTAGTTATACGTGTGAAATAACGATAGATAAATTACGTTGATAATTTTTAGAGTGGCTACTGACTCCACATCTCGTTTCACGGTGTTCCGCATGTTTCCCTGTACACAAAAGCACTTTTCTCCATTCACGCATCTGTCGCGTTCTACGAATGACGTTTTCGCGGCAACGAAAGGCACTACAATATCCGTAGCACTAGAGGTGACGATGAACAGCTCGAATGCAATCTCACATCTGATAAACTCGTCTACGCGACCGAAGTTCGATAAAAAGGTTCGCCAAGAATGTACATGATCCGTTTCTCTCTTTGAAATACATACTGCTGGTCCCCCACCCCTCTGATTTGTAAACGACATACTCTCCTTGCCTCCTTCTTTACCGCACTCTCTTGGCCTGTCACTTGGTCCCTCTTTGTCGGGCTAACGTCCACCCCCACAATCGCGCAACTTTTGACACTCTGTCCAACCTACTTGATATCGTGTTTTACCAAGTTCACATGTGCAAAAGCGGAAGGACGAGAATCCGTAGGTAAACCCGGATAGAATTGTAAAAACGTAAAGCGGTATAATAGGGAGAGCGTCGAGGAGAAGTCTTAAGGCTGCGGAAAAATGGAAAAGGAGGGGGAAGAACCGGGGAATTACTTGTGCGATAGTTAGATCTCGCAGGCGTCAACTTACCCTCTTTGCTCTTGGAGGCGGTCGAGCCCTTGTCTTGACAGTACATGATTACTCATTCGCTCGAACGCACGAAACACATCACATATGGGCGGTGACGCACTGTGTGTGTGTGTATATGTGAGAAGCTACGTTTCGTGGTGTTCCTCTCGGGCAGGTCAGGTCCGGCGAGCACCTCCTTCACCTTTCTCGTATCTCGTACATCGGTGGTAGTGTACGATACTTTCCTAATGAACTGATCGCCATGAAAAACACACCACCGTCTCTCTGTTCACTGCTTAAGATCTTGCGCCTTGCGCTCTGGCCGTGGTACGCTTCACCGATATTTCCCCGGTTAAACCTTGCCGAAGGTTTTACACACCCTGACTTGTGCAGGATCGTATGTATCTTTTGCAGCCGGGATTTCTCTGTCGCGACTTCCTGGATATATGGCGGGTGCTCGCGCACGCCACCACTACCTCGAACAACTCATCCGCGAGAACAAACTTCTCCCACGAAGTTCTCTATTCCCACAGCCCCACTGCCTCGCGCCACAGACAAAAGTCTGAAACTGGCCGATCCACGTTAACCTAGGTGTATATACTTTACAACTAGAACGATAACTCGACGGTATTTTCCTACACACGCGCTCACCGCCATCTCGTTCGATCGAAATTCTATTACATTTACTATTCTTGCTTTACTCTCTTAATTAGCAATAATTGACACGGAATGTTTGTTCATATTTATCTCACAAGATAAATCGTATTGCTAGTTACACATTATAAAACAGTAGATACATAAATTATTTCATAAATTTAAAACTTTTATTCGGATATTCTATGAATTAATATTATATCATTACGTGATTAATTTAAAATTCTCTTTTTATCGTTCTAAAGTACATTTGAGCAAATTTATAATTCGGTATTACCTTCTATATATTATATAATTACGGATAAGGGACACTATCAAGTTGTGCAACTTGCATTATTACCTGATTCGTTTGCTTCTCTGTAAACTCGCATGTATACATATAAAAAAGAATTTGTCACTTTTCCATATTTAAGTCAGTTAGTTATTATAGTTGTTAACTATATCCGCTAGGGAATTGAGAATATTAACTGAAGTAAAAATCAAGATAGTTTCAATGAAACAGCAACATTGAAATATAACGTGAATACGTTTTAAAATCAAAATTTGCGCCTTTATATCCGTAGTGACATCGGTACATGTGATTTATTTTTTTTTTTTCTCGAATATAGTTCCAGTTTCATTCGTAGCTTCGTACGTAGCACATGCGTATTGCGCATGCGTTTGCAGTGCTTTGAGACGTTGCGTGTTAGTGCGTACTTTCGCGCTGTTAGTCGGCAAAAAGGAAAAGCTTGAAACGAGTTTGAAGATATTTTGATATTTAAGAATATTTCTCATCGTGATTCAACATTGAACGATGGCAAGTACAGCCGAGTCAAATTATCGGCTGACCGACGATGTTATACCTCTTCTTTATTCAATTAATTTGGATCTAGATATGAGTGATTTTGTCTTCAAAGGCATAGTGAACATAGATGTTATAGTAAGCTCAATTTACGTCACTTATTGGAATTTTAATTGTTTACGCAAGTCCTTGTTAATTTGTCATTCGAATGACGGGACAGGAAATGTTGACCATATGGTAAACATAACCACAAAATTCGTATCCTATATATATGGGATGAATTCCTATTAGGGGTGTGTCGGATATTCGGCATTTTCGGTTTAAGTCGCTCCGAGGAATTTTTTCGGCTTCATTTCGAGTATCGAATGTTTGCAGGAGTCGGATACCTGAAGATGGCGTTAAGTTGGGTCGCGTCATCGAAAATTTGTAACATTAGGGTACTCAAATCCTTACTCTTCTGGGGCAGTTATCATGTACACGAAGAATTTATGAACCTTTAAGATTTGCATATGTTTTTGTACGATAATGTGAGCAAAAATTCTCCTGAAAAATCATTAAAAACCATTGTATGTATGTTCTATGACTTTCCTATGTGCACGATAACTGTTCGACTTTAGTAAGAATTCAAGTACTCGAATGTTACATATTTTCGTAACTCAACTCTACCTGTTTATCAAATACCTGGAAATCTCAGGTATCTGATTCCTATGTAATCTTAAACGATGGTAAATTTAAAGGCATTTTTATTATCTTGTTTTCTCTGTACTCAAAATTGTAAAAATGCGTACGATCGTTAAGAGTAGAATGTGATAAGATAACTGAAACATTTCATTTCATTTTTGTAGCAAAAAATCTATGAAATGTCACATTCTTTTTATTTTGCATTTTATGCATTTCTTTTTTTAATGTTTACAGGTGTCAAAAGAGATAAATGTTATAACATTAAATGCATTGGACCTTGATATAAGCCACGCATTTTACAATGATGATAAAGGAAAACGTCATGAAGTAAAACAGATTAAATATTCTCAGGCTGATGAAACAGTCACCTTCGAGTTTAAGAAACCTTTCGCTCCAGTATCTAAAGGATGCTTACAGATCGAGTTTGAGGGAAAAATTAACAATAACATGAGAGGCTTGTATAGGAGCAAATACTTTAAGTACTACAATTTCTACAGAATCAAAATAATATGAGCATACATTCCATAAGGAACAAGTACATATCTTTCATTATAAGGATTATGTATTTTAATATTTATCTTAAATATTAAACATTTGGTAAACAGATTTTTGAAAGATTATGTCAACTTGCCTTCCTTGAGATATTTTCTTCATCGACTTATTAAATCTGGTAAGCATTAATGGACTTTTTGAAACTAATACAAATCTTCTATGTATTTACAGATCTAATGGATTGATCGAATTTGCAGCTGTAACTCAATTTCAGCCAACAGATGCTAGACGGTGCTTCCCATGCTGGGATGATCCAGCAGTCAAATCCAGATTTGTTATCTCCGTAAATGTACCTATAGGTTTAACTGTTCTTTCCAATGTGGTAAGTAATATCTAGTACATGCTGTTTTATTTTATTTCTTTTTGTTTTCTTTTTATACGCATTGAACGTTAGGCCGATGAACTAGGTATAAGATTTTCGAGAAATATTCGTTCACTTATTGCAGACTCCCGAATTCACGGATGAAACCAGCGGGACCAAGAGGGTAAAGTTCCGTCAAACGCCACTCATGTCAACGTATTTATTAGCAATAGTGGTTGGTAAATTCGAATATATAGAAGATAAATTGGACAATGGTAGTTGCGTACGTGTATACACTCGAGAATCGAAGAAAGAGCAAGGACAATTCGCGCTGGAAGTAGCAACGAAAGTATTATCATATTACAATAATTACTTCGATATTTCTTATCAACTTCCAAAGCTCGATCTTGTCGCGATACCCGATTTCTCATCCGGAGCTATGGAAAATTGGGGTCTAATTACGTATCGTGAAACGTGCCTGCTGGTAGATCCAAAAAACACGTCCACCGCGCGAAAGCAGCTGATCGCTTTAGTGATAGCGCACGAATTGGCGCACCAGTGGTTTGGAAACCTCGTGACCATGGAATGGTGGACGCATTTATGGTTAAATGAGGGTTATGCATCATTTGCGGAATACTTATGCATCGGTGATCTATTTCCCAATTACGACGTTTGGTCGCAATTCATAACGGACACGCACATCAGAGCATTAGAGCTGGACGCTTTGAAAAACAGTCATCCGATCGAGGTACCGGTATGTCATCCTGCCGAAATCGATGAGATTTTCGACGACATCTCGTACAGCAAAGCAGCATCTGTTATTCGGATGATGCACTCTTATATCGGGGCCGATGCTTTTCGAGTTGGTATATCGTATTACTTGAGAAAGTATCGTTACCGTAATGCCAATACGGACGATTTTTGGGTCGCCATGGAGTGCAACACCGATAAGCAATTACGTCACGTGATGTCTGCTTGGGTGAAGCAGCAAGGATTCCCTATTGTCAAAGTGGAACATCGTCAGGAAGGGAACGATAGAGTTTTATCGTTATCGCAAGAGAAATTTCTAGCCGATGGTAGCGTGGATCCTCATAACACCATGTGGGTTATACCAATTAGCATAATTACGTCCTCGGATCCAAAGAAAAGTATAGTTGAGACCGTGCTGAGCGAGAAGACGCAAGAGATTCGAGTGAAGAACGTTGCGGAGAACGACTGGGTAAAGTTGAATCCTGGATTGGTGGGATTCTACAGGACGCACTACTGTACAGAAGCACTCGCTCTATTGTTCCCTGCGGTGAAGGATCACACGTTACCGCCTTTAGATAGGTTGGGTTTGTTGGACGACATGTTCGCAATGGTGAAAGCCGGTTACACTTCTACCGTGGAAATACTTAAATTCATGCAAGCCTTTCGATCCGAAGAAAATTTCACTGTATGGTCTAGCATAGTGAACAGCCTAAAGAAGATCGGGGTGCTTATTTCTCACTTGGATTATGAGGATTCGTTCCAAGCGTACGGACGCCACTTGATGCGCGACATTACCGACAAATTGAGCTGGGACTCGAAATCCGACGAGAGCCACTTGGACACTTTGCTCCGGCCTCTTATCCTAGGTCGTATGGCAGCGTTGAACGTCGAGGATATTATACAAGAGGCGCAGAAGAGATTCGAATTGCACGTGACCGGTAAAACACCTCTGGACGCTGATATGCGTAGCCCTGTCTACCGAGCTGTGCTTTCGGTCGGCGATGCCGAGACTTACGAGACCATGATTAGCCTATATCGAAAGACCGACTTCAACGAGGAGAAGGACAGAATACTGAGCGCCCTGGGCATGATAAAAGACGAGGCCTTAATAGCGAAAGTTCTGAAATTTGCGATGAGCTTTGAAGTGAAAGCTCAGGATACCGCGTTCGCCATCATGTCCGTGGCGAAGACGTACAAAGGCCGGCAGATGGCCTGGGAGTGTTTCAAGCAGAATTGGAGAAGATTGCTGGACTGTTACGGTGGCGGTTCGTTGATCTCCAGACTGGTGAAATGCATCACGGAGAATTTCGTGACCGAGGAGCACGCCCAGGACGTCGAGCAGTTCTTCAAGGAACACCCGACGCCGGGAACCGACAGGACGGTTCTGCAGAGCATCGAATCCATCAGATTAAACGCTGCATGGCTCGCCAGGGACAAAGATTCTATGAGAGAATATCTGACCAGCCAGGTCTGGCAATAACACTCGGGTTCACCTGTTGCCTCGAGTTCCCGTCTCTATCTTGTTGTAATTTCTCACACGGATAGGAAATCGAAAGGACGATAACCACATGTCATTCGGCGAGCGTATTAAAAACCAAGGATAATTGCTTCGAGTCAGTTTAGAGGGAAAGAGAAGACACAGAGGGTCTCTTGTAACACACGACATCGTAGGATTTGCATTTATATACACAGACGCGCGCGCATGTACGCTCGTATACACATAGATGATCAGTTTGCTTGAAGGGAACGCGATCGCGCGTACAGTTGTTCGTTGTATTCGTTGCATCGGCTGGCAAGCTTGCTTGCAAACGTTCCCGAGGAAATTCGCGAAGGGTAACAGGACCACTGCCTACACAGCATCCGCGACGATGGCATTTACAGATAGATCTTACACCTTTTCTTTAATCTATCCACCATCTCGGCGGGCGAGTCGTCTCTCCGAGCAAACACGACGTTTCAAATTCGCGCACTAATTTGTACCACGTTCATACCCTGAGACGAGAGAGAAGAAGAAGAAGATGAAGAAAAAGGAAAGACCGCGTAGCGTGTAACTACAGAAACCCATTTATGTCACATAACTATAACCGAGAAAATTGAAATAAATACTTGTACGCTTGTGTCAGTAAATTGCGAGAGCAGCGTGTCATCCGCGCGGATGATAGCAACACCTACGTCGGAAAATCCATGAATCGATCCCGCTGGGTCCTGGTCCGGGTTCCTGGAGAGATGTACCCTCTGTCCCGTGGTTGATCTCGGGCCCGAGGGCCTCGTGTGCGAGCAGAAACGATATCGGTCACTTAACACGTTAAATGCCACGCGAATTTTACAAGAATTATAAACGATGAATTTCCTATTATGAAATATTAGATATTATTCTATATTCGATAGATAACTTACAGTATATAACCATGTTTGACACGTTAACACATATATTCGCTTTTTTAATTCGCATTTGGTAGCAGATATTCAGAAAGTTGACTTTTTTTTTTTGCTAACCATTTGTTAAGGGAATACGCAAGACTTTGTTACCCTGGTAACTTAACAAGTCTATTTTCAGTTCCTTAAATCGTCGATTGAGTGGAAGAAACCTGAAAACGAATCTCATCTCAATGTGTTAACTGCAACGGGGATGACCGGTGACCTCGGTGTTCCTAGCGTGCGATTAACACCAGGTTTACGGTCGTTTTTTGTATAATTATTTCTATGGACACCCATCAGATTTAAGGGTAAAGGAAACCACGTATTTTCGTTAAAAAACAAAGATGGNATATCGGTCACTTAACACGTTAAATGCCACGCGAATTTTACAAGAATTATAAACGATGAATTTCTTATTATGAAATATTAGATATTATTCTATATTCGATAGATAACTTACAGTATATAACCATGTTTGACACGTTAACACATATATTCGCTTTTTTAATTCGCATTTGGTAGCAGATATTCAGAAAGTTGACTTTTTTTTTTTGCTAACCATTTGTTAAGGGAATACGCAAGACTTTGTTACCCTGGTAACTTAACAAGTCTATTTTCAGTTCCTTAAATCGTCGATTGAGTGGAAGAAACCTGAAAACGAATCTCATCTCAATGTGTTAACTGCAACGGGGATGACCGGTGACCTCGGTGTTCCTAGCGTGCGATTAACACCAGGTTTACGGTCGTTTTTTGTATAATTATTTCTATGGACACCCATCAGATTTAAGGGTAAAGGAAACCACGTATTTTCGTTAAAAAACAAAGATGGGTTTTATTTGAAAATAATCGCAATATTAACAGACTTAATATAAGTTAATTAAATCTGTTAATATCGAATAATTGGAGCAACCGATCCGTAAAATTCACGGGTCCCGTAAACCTAGTGTTAAATTGCAAGTATCGTCATTCGTTTAAATTATATATATATTTCTATGAATCTGGGCCGGTGACCGGTGATCCCCGCGGTGTTGTAACCAAGAGGATTGCCGGTGACCCCCATGGCAGGGAACGTGTTAAGGTGGTCAGAGAGGCTCGCAAGGTGACGCGGTTGCGCGCGGAGTCGCGCTCCTTATCCCCGGCATCGATCAGCTCGTTGAGCCCGCGTAGGAGGGTGCGCTGCCGCCGTGACTCAGCCTCCACTTTCGTTTATTAGCGCGTGCACGCGCGTATCCAGCTCGAGTCCTCGGCCACCCTCTCCCCTTCCTGCTTTCTCTCCATTTCTCCTTGCGCGTAGGAAATAACAGGCGAGGCTGCGGCGGAGAGTGGCCGAAGGGACGAGAGAGCAGCCGGCTCCGGACCGAATCAGTTCCCGTGGGTATTCCGTGGTCTCGAGGTTCCCAGGAACGCGCACGCGACCCGGGACAGGGGACACACGATCAATACGGGAACTTGGCGAACTCCTACAACGATACATCGTGCGACCACCACCGGCCTGGCCTCTCCTCTCTCTCTCTTTGTCGCGACCACCACTGCGAGAACCTCCCGCTCGCACGTGTGCGCGGATTATTACGTACACGTGTGCCCATTTAAGCCCACCCCGCGCGTGTTCCGCGGGACGCTCGCGGATTTATCGCTTTCAGCGGTGCAGCGACCGGGGAAACGACCTAACGAGAAGAAACCATGGACGAGGGGGGCTCGATTGCCGGGAACGGTCTCCCTTTTTCGCGGTAATGTCCACGGGATACCTTATCCGCCGAGCGAGTAGGACGCCGCGCGTTTTAGCCCGAGCAAAGAGGATTGGATCATCTTATGACTCGTAATGGCCACCATCTGCGCCCGGGAACGGGTGCACCGGCTATTCGCCAGCCGTTTTATCGATGATTAAGACCTCGTACGGCGATACCCGGCTTGTAATTCGGAAGGGACGCAGGAAGATCGGACGGAATGCTTGGCAAACGAGTTTTTTTTCCCGAATCATTACCAATAATACACACGGCTAAGGGTTTCTAGGTTCCAGGTGTTTTATCCAAGGCTTTATCATTCGCTTCGGAGATTCGCTGTTCGCGAAAAGAGGAAGAAGCGTAATTACGTTGCAAGCGTTACTTCTACGATTTATCTCGGAGAGTCGAGATCAATTTTTTACCTTAGGCTTCCTTCTTTTTCTTTATCCTAATAGGCGTTCTCTTCGGACGGATTTTCTTCTGGATTCGTAAAAATACGACGGTGATTGTTCGATGGTAAAAGAGCAGACAGCAGAAGGCAGAAGTAATCGTATGGACACAGTTTGCATTTTATTTCGCACGAGACGAGCGAGTGTAACAGGCTCGCGCATCAAGTATACTTACACTTTACAGCCTTTCAGTCTTCGCGAATATACAATAGTTACGGTGAAATCTCTAAATTATAATATGAAAAGCAATAACAATGATAATAATCGTGTAATAATAATATAATATATAATAATAATATAGAACCGGCCATTGCGGACGGCGTAATAATAATAATCATCATCGTAATACAAATAATCCGCTTTATTATCTACAAGGGGGAGTTGAAATAATACAGGCCCTGATCAACGTGACGATAAACATTTCTCTTCCACGCGAAAACTACGAAAGAAAAGGAGAGGCGATCCATTCACGACCGGTTGCGGACGAGGGTGTGCTTACACGATTATAGAACGCAGGTGTGATCGATTCGATTTCGATCTTCGTCGATCCTTAAATACGTTCGTTCCTCCGGAACGAGGGGTTCGTTCGTAAGGGTTGGCGGGAGGACAGACAGGGGGTTGGAGAAGAAAAGGAAAAAGAATATTTCTTCGAAAGAAGACGAATTCGTCTTCGAATCGGATTTAAAGTAACCAACGGATCCGATTTGTCATCGGAATCTCTCGTCGAAACGAATTTCGCAACGTTTAACGCGACACGCACACCTGAACAAAATCCAGACGTCGTCGGGTCGAAGAAAGACCCATAAAAGTTTTCAACTAGCAATAATCGCACCTCGGTAGAACCTGATCAGTTACGATATCGCAAAGCTAGGGTCGAAGAAAGACCTGAATTTAACCCTGATGACGGTGTCGCAGTCGCTCTCGGTGATGGAACAACGAGAGGATGGTGGATAGAAAAGGAAGTACGCGATGGTCGTGGGGATTCGGAGAGATTAGAAGAAGAAGAGAAGATTGGATGAGAGAGGAGAGTGTCGTGGAGGGAGGAGAAAAAGAAGCGAATCGATTAAAAAGAAGAGAAGAGAGGTCGTGCGAGGAATGCGATAAGTTTTATGTACAAGTATTTACATCTTTCCCCGAAGAAAGAAGTTAGACCGGCCGTGGTAAGGCCCGCTTCGTCGTCCTTCGTTTTCACGTCTTCTACCCTTCCGCGTGCGTCGAGACGCATCCTAGGACGCGTCCTTTCTGCAAGGTGCTCGCGATTTCCTTGGAAAAGTCCTCGTGGTTCGAACACCGCGGGGATCTTTTGTCCTTCGAATCTTCCGGCGAATCTTAGGGAAATCTCAGCGAAATCCTCTCGGTGAATCTTCTTCACGACGTGAATCTTCGCATCGAGGAGGAATTATGCGAGACACGGTTGCGACGGAGCTGCGGGAGAACTCGGCGAGTTCTCTGGATTGCGACTACTCTGCCCGAAAAAGACTCGACGTGGTTCTGGACCGTGGAAACACGACGGAGGTGAAGTAGTCAGGCCACGAGGAGAAGAAGCTCGCAGCGACCTGGACCTCACTGGAGCTCGCTGCTAGCTGACACAGGTCACCGTTCCGCGAGCATCCCGGTGCCCGTGGTCGTCGCCGAGGACGCGGTGGTGGTGGTGGTCGGCACGCTGGTCGCAGCGTTCAACAACGGTTGCAACGGCTGCCTTTGCACGGTCTTCGCCACCGCGGAGGACTCGTGGTGCACGTTCGTCTCCTCAAGCGTTGTCTGCAGGTCGCAGATGTACTCGATCACCCTCTGGATAACCTCGAGCTTCGACAGCTTCCTCTTCCTCGGCATATCCGGCACCAAAGACCTGAGCTTGGTCAGGTAAGCGGCTACTTCTTCTGCTTCCAGGTCACGGCGGGTTCCGTTGATCCCGAGGCTGTTGTGCAGGACACCTCGACTCGGCGGCACTCTGCCGCCCACCGGGCTCACCACCATCGCCTTCATGTCGTGCGCGTGTGTACGCGTTTTCCTCTCTGGTCGATTCTTCCCCGACGCCGACGACGCGCGCGCGAGTGTTTGTCCCTGCTGATGACGGACCGTGCACAACACTGTGGCCCGAGGAAACAGATGTGGGTCGTCCGATTAATTCCGTCGGACACACCTCCGAAGAGTACGGGACTATCACACGCACCCCGTGTGTCTATCGATCGATCGATCAGGCCGATCGATCGATCGAGCCAACCCGCAACGGTGAGCGCGCACGAGATTAACGGCAGACGCTCGTTACGTTCTCGTTCGGTACGTATATCTCGTTCCTATGTGTCTCTCCTTCTTCACTTTGTACGTATACCGTTTCTCTTCTAGCTTTGCCAACGCTTTTATACACGCCTTACACGTCACACACAGTTTTTAAGCTACGAGGGATCGCTTGGTATCACGAGCTGGACTACACACTCGCGTGGAACATCGTCTACGAGACGAGAGAGAGAGCTTGTAACTTCTTCTACGACGACTGTATATATATCCGGACGCAACCGGAGTGCGCAAGTAGAGAAACGTGCAGCGTACTCCTCGCAATGCACGCGTCACGCTCGACGGATCGAAGTCAACTGGCCTCCGCCCCTCACCTGCGCGCTTTTATAGCCTTCCCCCACCCTAAACCCCTGCCCGCGCTCTGCCCGCGACGCCTCCACTACCCATACGGCGCAATCGCTGCCCGAATAAAATAGCGTTGGACTCGAATCGCTCACGAAACGGATTCTTATCTGACCTATTTACACGCGTGCACTTTGGTAAATATTTATGTGCCACGGGTAATTTCTTCTTTCCATTCCGCTCTTTTGTTGCTCGATCGAGAAAGATGCGCCGGGAGGAGCGATACCCGCGATCCGAGATAACGCGATCGAACGATAATCTTCCTTCGCGCTATATTCTCGGTGCACGCGAACTGCACGTCGATTTGTGTAAAAAAAAAATTATTTCACCGGACGTTCGTGTTTGTAATAACGGCCAACGCTAACGTTATTAGAATTAAGAAAATAGCTAGGAGAAACTGCTTCGCAATGCGAAATCTTATAAAATATTACTAGCAGAATTTTCTTTATAAATACGAATTATATTCAACGAAACCTAACCTAAGTACTCTTATACGCGTATATTATTTACTCGCAGTTACGGGAACGGAAAATCGCGGCGAGAAAATAAATCGAAAATGCGGCATCTCGGCGAAAGCTAGAAAACTGGGAAACCATCGATCCCGTTGTTGGAAAGGGACCCTCCCTCCGGTCCGGCCACCCCCTCGTCCACCTGCGTCTTCCATTCACGACCCGGCCAGCCGAGCTGCGAGCGAAAAAGGACGCGAGATAAAGGAGAAAAAGCTAGGTAGAAACGCAACCGTGCGATGTACGCTCGCCGAGTCCCTTTCGAGCGGGTATCACTGATGCATATACGTAACAGAGAAACGCGAAAAGTAGTTTTGCCACTTGAGTAACAGGAACGCCTGTAAGAATTGCAATAGCTATGAGCTAAAGGTGTCTGGATGGTCCGAAGCTTGTTCTCGGGATAGAAAATGCGTTCGACTCGAAGCCGACCGTAGTCGGGGGTGTTTGACGACCATGGGGGACCAGAGGCGTCGGCGGGACAAGCCGGGCGTGGAAGAGAAGGGCGACGCCGCTAAAGCTAAAGCTGCCCACGGCGAGAGGGACACGGGTGGCGGCTGGAGGGGAGGGGGTAGAGGTAGCGCGGCCGCTGTGCGGCGAAGGAGTGGGGAGAGGGGANGAGCGAAAAAGGACGCGAGATAAAGGAGAAAAAGCTAGGTAGAAACGCAACCGTGCGATGTACGCTCGCCGAGTCCCTTTCGAGCGGGTATCACTGATGCATATACGTAACAGAGAAACGCGAAAAGTAGTTTTGCCACTTGAGTAACAGGAACGCCTGTAAGAATTGCAATAGCTATGAGCTAAAGGTGTCTGGATGGTCCGAAGCTTGTTCTCGGGATAGAAAATGCGTTCGACTCGAAGCCGACCGTAGTCGGGGGTGTTTGACGACCATGGGGGACCAGAGGCGTCGGCGGGACTAGCTGCGCGCGGCGGCGGGGAGCGGGAGGGGAGGGGGAAGGAGACACGACCATTGTTGAACGTCCGGCGGCGCCAGCCACTAGCCATCACGGCTACTACCACCACGCACTCCTCGTCGCACTAACACAACAGCTAATACTACTCACACCAGCGTGCACAACCACCGTGTACTTCGTGCATGCTGCTCATGGCTCGCGGTCGCCGGGACAAGAACCCACCCGATGTCCGGCGCTACGGACACACGGCCGAGGGAGTCGTCCTTTATTATGCGCTAGGCACCGGCACGTCTCTCTCCCCGGGGACGGCCGGGGAAAATCGCGCTCCCGGAGTTCGGCTGATATTTCTGATTCGCCAAGTGGTCCGCGCGGTCTACACGGCCCGTGAAATCGATCGTGTCTCCCGACTGTTTTTAAACTGTTGATTTCTCGGATGGGAAGTTTTTAGACGAGTTTCCTGAGAAATTAATCGTCTTCGAGGATGGGAGAGGAAGTGATATACGTTCGGTGTATATTGGACGATTAAAAATAAGTTGAGAATTAGTTCTGAAAAATTAAAATTGTTCTGCGTGTATTATGACGTTCGTTCTCAAGGGGTTAAATTGCAGATGTAATTACTCGGGAAATGAAGGGAAAAATTCTCGAAAGAAATATTTTTCTTTTTCTACCGATAAGAAAGATAATAGTAATGAAATAATAATATCTAGGAGGAATTGGAGCGATGATACCCATCATGATGATCCTTCATCGGTAGTTGATAAATTTCTCGTTATGTTTTATGCAGCTTCCGTTCTGAAAAATTAAAAAATTTACACGTATATTATGACGTTCGTTTACAAAGGGTTAAATTTCTATATTTTTTATTAATATTTCGAGAAAAATTAACCCTTCGCGAACGGGAAACGAAGGTAACGATACGTTTGTTGTACACTGAACGATTAAAAAGAACAAATTGAGGGAAATTCGAGGAATTAAAATGTATGGACAACATTAATGACAATGATGAAATTATTTTTCGATATATGCATTCTGAAAAAAGCTTTCATTCTAAAAAATTACAAAACTTCGCGTGTATTATAACATTCGTCACCAAAGGGTTAATGCTCTAGGAAATGTCACTATAGTAATCGTTATTTTGCAAGTTCATTTGGAAAAAATGTAGCTTCTTATGAAAAAGAAAAAGACAGTTATTGGAAACAGACAAATATATGTAATACAGCAATTTTTTAATTAATAAACGTTTCGGTAACGAAGGGTGCTGAAAAAGAAAACACAATGGCAGCTGGAAGGGCTGTCGAACTGCAAACACACTTGCGAAATATGTATCATAGCGAGACGAGATAACTTAGAATTATCTGAATCTACAGTTTTTATTCCCAAGGGGCAGATATATCTAACGTAGACATTTATACAGCATATGGTTCTCTTCGATGTTCCAACCTGGTCGTAGAAAATTTCTGTACTCGAACAGTCGGTGGTGTGTATAATTAAAATTTGCATAATCGACCTTCTACTGAATCGCTAACGATAGTTCACAGGAAGGTCAAAGTCCTGTTAAACGGTCGAAATATCGAAAAGAGTCTAGCAGTCATAAATTGACAGCAAGTGGTCGTTAACGAACTGAATCGAGATTCCGAGTTAATCAACGATGGACAATTTTTCACATTTTACTGCTCGATCGTAGTATAATAGCATCAGAGAATTCTAAGTTTTGGTATTGTCATCGACGGTCTACGATTTTCCTGTCAATCGTCGTTTAACGCGATAATTTACGAGCGTTTTGTACCGTATAGTCAATATAAATTGGTATAGTCGAGAAACTATGGGAAAAACGAGCGAATAAAATTAATAAATGAACATTCATCGGAAGAGTTTGAAATTAACGCTAGAACTACCAAAATGACTATTTTCAGATATTTTATTTTTACAATTTCTGAGAACATACAAACTTCTTTTGACAAAATTTTTGCCTACTTTGATTCGGATCGAAACGCAATTGTTTATAGTTTTTCATTTTCCTCGTACCGCTACGATTATTTTCATTCGTGAAAAATATTTTATATTTATATT
>NIJG01000168.1:48263-68742 GCA_002201625.1 Euglossa dilemma
CGCTTGGAATTTTTGGATAGGGAATAAGATGAGCGAAAAAACGCTCCTTGACATTTTTAATCAGAGAATAAGACAATTGATATCGCGTCGCTTGGCATTTTTGAATAGGTAATAAGACAATCTCTATCGCGTCGCTTGGAATTTTTGGATAGGGAATAAGATGAGCGAAAAAGCGCTCCTTTTGGCATTTCTAATCGGAGAATAAGACAATCGCTATCGCGCCGCTTGGAATATTTGGATAGGGAATAAAACAATCGCTATCGCGCCGCTTATTTTATTTTTTTTATATCAAATAAGACAAGCGAAAAACATTCCTTGGCACTTTTGAACGTAAAAACAGGAAAAACTCATGGCCCTGAAACGGTTAACAAAGTTACCAGCCACGAAACGCCTCTGCGATCATTACACGCGAGCGTCTTCTGTTACAGAGTGAAGCTGAAAATTCTGCAGATGCTAGATAACGTTATCTACGCGAGAAAGATGGGATCTCGGCGGGTAGCTGGGCGAAGGTGGAGATCGTTCATCCGGTTCGATGTCTAACGAAGGGAAGATCGAAGGAACGAGCGTATTCTATGGGCTTTGTCGAAGGTTGGACGGATAAGAAAGCACGGGAGAAAGAGAAAAGGCGTGTGCACCGTTGTGGCAGGTAAAATAATAAGCTTACGCGCCTCGGAGAGGCAGACGGCGAGCGTGTAAAAGCGGCGAGATGCCAGCGTGATAATCGGGAACGCAAAGCGTAACGGAGCGCGCCTCATTGCGCGTGAAATCCCGTCGTGATAAAGATTTCAGATAAACCGCGGAATAGTCAGCCGAGGAGCTTGGAAAGCACGATTTTCCGTCGGCTAAAAGCGGAACACGACCGGGGGTGGAGCGTGGACAGGACTATAACGGGAAACGTGGAAGAAATACGTAATTCGCGGGCTTTTGCTAATCGAGAAATTACGAGGAACGCGCGCCGGATGTCCCGTTTAGCTGTCAGCCGAGTGCGAAACGAGCGAAAAAGGAGCAACGAGCAGAAATAGGAAATGATGTGGTAATAATAATCGTGGATGCAATTAAACCGTTAAGTAGCATGTAAGACGCTATGACGTCTCGACGCGGTGAAACATGCTAACGCAGAGGTATACTCCCGGATTCTAAGTGGATATTTTAGGTCGTTGTTGCTGAAAGTTCCGTGAACGCGATATTTTGCAACTTTGTAATTATTAGGTTGTTCAGAAAACTTCGTTTTTGCTTAATAGAAGACCTAATTGTGTTTTTTCACAGCCAACTTCACGCTTCAGCTGCATAAAGAGAAAGAAAAAAACGAAATGACTTTACGAATGATCCAATATTCGTGTAAAAGATTGTCACGTGAAATATTAAACGTTTCTTTCGATTTTCTTGTCTTCCTCGTTTTTTGGAACGCATGGGACCTTCTTTGCGATTTTTACTATTCCATTTAAATTTAAGATACATTGATATATCTTTTTGTGTAAGAGGAAATTGATATCTTAGCTCGGAATCTTTGTTTTAATGATAAAACGAATTCGTCAAGATATTTCATTATAACGTGTAAAAGATTGTGACGTGAAATGTAAAACGTTCCTTTCGATTTTCCCATTTTTATCGATTTTTGGAACACGTGGGATCTTCTTTACGATTTTTACTATTCCATCTAAATTCACGATTCTCGGATATATTTTTTTATACCAGAGAAAATCGACGTCTTAACTCGGAATCTTCGTTTTAACGATAAAACGAATTCGTTGTGATATTTCATTATACCGTGCAAAAGATTGTCACGTGAAATATTAAACGTTCCTTCCGATTTTCCCATCTTTCTCGATTTTTAGAACACGTGATCTCATCTTCTTTGCGATTTCTTACTATTCCATTTAAATTTAAGATTCTCTGGTCTATTAGACCATTATCTATTGTACGAGAGGAAATAGATATCTAAAGACCCAATATAATGTCAGCGATTTTTTTTCTTTTTTCACGCTATTCAAGATGGAGACGTAGCACTGAAAGAAACGAAGAATTCAGATTTGCAATTCAAAAATTCTTATTTTTCTTTTTTTTTTCGCTCTATTCACGCTAGACACGTAGGATTGAAAGAAGCGAACAGTTCGATTTGCAATTTAAAAATTCTTAATTGGCAATAAGTAGCGTGTATCGTGGAAGCGTACAAGCGTCGGATGACTGACACGGAATAATTATCCTGGATTTTTTAGTTTTTGTAAAATTACGCTAGCAGGGAATAATGAAGGAAAGAAAGAGATTTCGTTCCAGGTCAAAGAAACGAAACGCTAGTCNTATATATATGAAAAGCTACGGAACGTTTAGCCAAGGTTTTACGCGCTGGAAAAACGAAATCGCAAAAAATCCCGTTTATTTCAACGTTTTATTCCCCTTTTAATAATTTCCTTTTTCACGATTTTTAACGCGATTCTATTCCGAGCGGAAATTCGACGAAATCACGCGCGGAAATTTTGTCGCGTGACGAAACTATTGAATATTTCAGTTTCAGCTCTGACACGATTACGCATTCGGTGGACTTTTAATCGGAAAACTCGGAAGCGAATCTCCACTTTGTATAAAAGTTTAAACCAAGAATCACCGAAGGGATAAAAATAACTCTTTCCGGGCATTTTATCATTTTTGCAATTTTTGGAAACGTACAGTCACTATTGAATATTTCAATTGCAACTGTAACGCGATTACGCATTGAGTGAACTTTTTTAATCGGAAAACTCGGAATCGAATCCTTCCTTTGTGTAAAACTTTGAGCCAAGAATCGTTGAAGGGATAAAAATGACTCGTTCCAGGAATTTTATCATTTTTCCAATGTTTGAAAACGTATAGTCACTATGGAATATTTCAATTTCAAATTTAACGCGATTACGCATTCAGTGGACTTTTAATCGGAAAACTCGGAATCGAATATCCACTTTGCATGAAAGTTTCAACCAAGAATCTCCGAAGGGATAAAAACTACACGTCCCGGTCATTTTATCCTTTATACAATTTTCGAAAACGCGCAGTCACTCTCGATAAAATTAACATCGTCCTTCGTTCGAACAGAGACGCAATTACGGATAATTACTCATCTTCGTTGGGTCGCTATAATTATCGTCGCTTCCGCGTGATCTAGTTAGAGATTCTCGGTAATTCTGGCCAAAAAACATTTGCAAAAAAAGGTTGCATCCGATCGGTAGTACTAGATCTTACCTCCTCGCATACGCTTACTTAGATACCCATCGGCCATTTCGCGCGCCGCTGCGACTTAATCTGCATAAGCGTCGTGACGAATTAAAAACTCCATGGAATTCCCGATTACTATCTTGCCGGGTTTTGCAATAACTCGAGACAATATAACTGGCATAACTGGATGCGATCTAACGTGACCAGGTTGTTAGTTGGAAGGAAATATCGAGCAACGTGGGTCTTGTGTGACTGACGTTGCCTCGACGACGTCGACGACGACGTCGACGCGGTGATATCTCGACGAAGAGACGGTGGATGGTTGTCGGGACGGGACAGTAGTCGACAAGAGGATTTCATGGAAAATTCCATGGAATGAAATCGAACGAAACGCCCATGAGACTCGGTCACTTGCGGTTTATCGTTATAAGCATCGCGACGAATTAAAAACCCCATGAAATTCCCGATTACTATTTTTCTGGATTTTGCAATAACTGGCATTACTTGATGCGATGATCTAACGTGACCAGGTCGTTAGTTAGAAGGAAATATCGAGCAACGCGGGTCTTGTGTGATCGACGTTGCCTCAAGGACGTCGACGACGACGTCGACACGACGATATCTCGACGAAGAGACGATAGATGATTGTCAGGAGCGGACGGTAGCCGACAGGAGGATTTCATGGAAAATTCCATGGAATGAAATCGAATGAAACGCTCGTGCGGTTCGGGAACTTGCGCTTTATGTGCATAAGCGTCGCGACGAATTAAAAAACCGAAGGAATTCCCGATTACTACTTTTTTGGGTTTTGCAATAACTCGAGACAATATAACTGGCATAACTTGATGTGATCACCTAACGTAACTAAATCGTTAGAAGGAAATATCGAGTAACGTGGGTCTTGTGTGATCGACGTTGCCTCAACGACGTCGACGCGGTGATATCTCAACGAAGAGACGATACACGATTGTCAGGACTGGGCAGTAGCCTACACGAGGATTTCATGGAAAATTCCAGGGAATGAAATCGAACGAAACGCCCGTGAGACTTGGTCACTTGCGCTTTATCTGCATAAGCGTCGCGGCGAATTAAAAACCCCATGGAATTCCCGATTACTATTTTTCCAGATTTTGCAATAACTGGCATAACGTGATGCGATGATCTAACGTGATCAAGTCGTTAGTTAGAAGAAAATATCGGGCAACGTGGGTCCTGTGTGATAAACGTTGCCTCGACGACGTCGACAACGACGTCGACGCGGTGATATCTTGACGAAGAGACGATACACGATTGTCAGGACTGGACAGTAGTCAACAGGAGGATTTCATGGAAAATTCCAGGGAATGAAATCGAACGAAACGCCCGTGAGACTCGGGCACTTGCGCGGTTACATACCTGAGCAACCGGATCTCATTGACTTCTTGACCTTCGCGTTTAAGAAACGGAGTTCCCTTGACCTGGGAATAAATAAACTGACGAAACCGCTGCCAGGCGATATCACTTGGGCCGAAGTGTATTTATACATTTGCCCGGTATCGTGGCTCTATTACGCGTAAGCAAAGTATTAAGTGCTACCCGGTAATTGAAACTGGATATCCCCGGCGCTGTTCCTTTATCTGTCATTAAGGGATCGGGGTACACCGGTTTACTCTAACGACCGCGGCCAGGCTTTTAACCCGTTTAATTTCGTTAATTAATTGTTACAATCGATCGCCAACGGCGTCTCTATTTCAGCTTCCGTTGCACGTGTGCCGGAGGGGAAAAACCGCGTCCACGGTTTACAGCCGGCGTATTACCTGGCTTAATTAGCATGAGAAATACCCTGGCTCGCGTTAACTTCCAGAGTAGATAAGCGAATCTCTGTATCCGAACAGCTTTCTAGCCTAAGTCGAAACCTGGAGCTTCTCTCGGCCGAAAGACGCGACATCGGCCCGCTTCCATGTACTCGAAGAATTTTTCGCTATGAACAAGAAGCTTTTCTTAAGTTTCTATAAGCTCGGTGATACCCCATATGAGAAAATATGCAAAGAAAATTATACGTTTGCCTTTGGAACGAACGGAAGTATTTTATTTCGATATTTCGCGTGTAGTTACTTTTAATATAGCGTAGAAAACCAAAGGTGGGTTTTCTTTCGCCTTGGTTTATAGAAAGAATCGAAGACACAACGAGAACGGTTAAAGGAACTAATAGAACTCGCGAAATTTCACTCTTTAACGAGTGGGAAGACAAAAAACGCTTCTTCGAATTTGACGACGATATTCTCGGATCTCTCGAATCTCTCTAGTCTCTCAAATCTCGCAAAAGTCTCTGCGTATACCGTCGAAGGTCTCTCTTTTAAAGCTTTCGTCGATTCGCGCTTCGTACCCCTGTAAAGCTCGCGAAACTCAACGTTTGATTTCGAAAAAAACAACATTTGTCTATCGATAACTTTGATGTTATCCTGTAATCCTACTTTCCTAAAATTAAGCTTCCTACGATAGTTATTATCGCTTATTCGAATTCTAGCCATGGCGTTAAAACGAATGGTGACTGAGAGTCACCTCTCGAGTGCAAAGGGTTAATTACCCTCGGGAAATCGCTGATTTTCCGACCGAACGTAATTATTCCGACGCTGATTCTATTTTCGTCGCTGTGCCTCGTCTCGCTCGCGACACGCCTCGTTTCGCTGGATCGCGTTTTTGGATCGCGTTCCACGGATCTATAGGCACGCCGGACAGGTCGCTGAGGAAAGGAAAAAAAAGAACCCGATGTCAGCCGTTAGAAACCGGAATAGTAACGCGTTACGTGAAAATTCTACGGAATACTAACGCGACGCGAGGAAGCTACTCGAATGCCGGACACGTAGCCGTCTCGCGAGCACCGGATCCTCCTTCACTCCGGATGCCTCGAGTCTCATTCGAAATTAACCCCGACCGACAGGGTGACACGCTTCTTGCGTAACCTGCGTGGGTAAGTTATGGGAAATATAGGTGAAACGCGGAAAAATATAACTTTGATCGAAAGGAGAGGAACGGACGGTGTTGGAAATTGTGGCGCGTGATTCAAAAAGTTAGAAATATTCCTGGACAATCATTTTCTTTCTTTCATCGATACTGGATGGCTCGAGTGTCATTCGAAATTAACCCGGATGGGTAGGATGACACGATTATTACGTAAACGATGGGAAATATGGGTGAAACGCGCGAAAATATATCTCTGATCGAAAGGAGAGGAACGGACGGTGTTGGAAATTGTGGCGCGCGATTCGAAAAGTTACAAATATTCCTGGACAACTATTTTCTTTCTTTCATCGATACTGGATGGCTCGAGTGTCATTCGAAATTAACCCGGATGGGTAGGATGACAGGATTATTACGTAAACGATGGGAAATATGGGTGAAACGCGCGAAAATATGTCTCTGATCGAAAGGAGAGGAACGGACGGTGTTGGAAATTCTAATGCGCGATTCAAAAAGTTACAAATATTCCTGGACAACTATTTTCTTTCTTTCATCGACTCCGGATGGCTCGAGTGTCATTCGAAATTAACCCCGACAGATAGGATGACACGTTTGTTGCGTAAACGATGGGAAATATGGGTGAAACGTGCGAAAATATGTCTCTGTTCGAAAGGAGAGGAACGGACAGTGTTGGAAATTCTAATGCGCGATTCAAAAAGTTACAAATATTCCTGGACAACTATTTTCTTTCTTTCATCGACTCCGGATGGCTCGAGTGTCATTCAAAATTAACCCCAACGAACAGAGTGACACGTCTGTTGCGTAAATCATGGGAAATATAGGTGTAATGCGGGAAAATATATCTCGGATCGAAAGAAGAGAAGTGGACAGTGTTGGAAAAATCGCAAGTATTCCTGAACAACCATTTTCTTTCATCCATTAACTACGGATGGACTTGAATATTCGAAATTAATCCCAACGAACAAAGTGACACGTTTGTTGCGTAAACGATGGAAAATATAGGCGAAACTCACGAAAACATCACAAGTATTCCTGAACAACCATTTTCTTTCATCCATTGACTACGGATGGACTTGAATATTCGAAATTAATCCCAACGAACAAAGTAACACGTTTGTTGGGTAAACGATGGAAAATATAGGCGAAACTCACGAAAACATCACACGTCTCGAATGGAAAGCATGAAAACGAACGTTATTAGAAATTCTAACTCACGATTCGAAAAATTCGCGCGTCTTTCGTCCCATTTAACGATAATTCCCGTTGCTCCGGATAACTCGTATCTCCTCTGCGCGTGTATTTCGGCCGCGTTTCCGCGTCGGCGTCATCGTCGGATCCATTGCAAGCGAGACGTTTTTCGCGGAACTTGAACTTTGCGATAACATTGCCGATTAAACCGATCGGTCTTTTTATTGACAGCAAATCGTTGGATATCTTGAATTATCTCCACACGAAGAGAACAACTCACATCCTAAGCGAGTAATCATCACGCCTTGAAACTGCTTTAGAATCGTCGGAAGATGGGGAAAGGACATGAGAGCTCGGAACGCGTAACTATAAATCAGATTATGTAAATCATCGATGACGTTCCATTGACTGGGACCCCGATAGAATTTGCAATCGGGCCGCTTGCACGCGTAACGAGGAACTGAACTGGAATCGGCTCGAAAATAACTACGGCATTCCTGCGTGGCCGATATCAGTGCGATGTTTTTAACCGTGACCAGGCGCAATAGAACGCGCGGTTTTAAATAAACCGTAATCGAGCGCGCATTACATAAATCTTTTTCGAGCCTGGACAAGTTAATCGGCCATTTTGCCCGCGAAGAGGTGCACCGCGCGCGCGAGCGGCATAAATTATCGGGTAATTGCTCGGCGACTTTTCCGCGAGGGGCACGAGAATGCCTGCCGTTCGATGGGACACCTATCCGGCCTCTAACACAGACAGATAGATACTTGTTCGCGTAACGATCGCACGCTGAATCTCGTAAAACGCGATCTGGTTAGCGATCGAGTAGTAAGAGCAGCAGGATGCGAACGGCGGATGCAAATGAGGGCAAACTTGCGGCCGGTCGTAGGAAACGAGCCTTCGGAATTGCAAGGCGTCGCTAAAAATCCGTTCACATCCGATCCGGGCTACCGTTTCGAAACGGAAAAATCGCCAACTGAACGAAGAGGATCGCTGCCGTGACATGCAAACACGATCCGACACGAATACTCGAAATGCAGTTTCGTTGTACGCTTTGGAACAGCGTCAATCAGAGCGTGAACTCATCGATCGCGCCTCGCCCGTTTTATTTGCCCGGCGATCCGTCCTCGATTAGCTGAAAAGGAAGAAATCCGTCATTTCACCGGGGATCCGAGAATAAAAACAGAGCTCGGCGCCGTCTCTGCTGCCGTTGACAGTCCGTGGTACACCGGCAGGCTCGGAAATGGGACAGAGGGAATTTATACGTACACGCGTCCCATCCTTTACCTGTCTTCGCGTAATTAACATAAATCACCGGCCGAAGGAGAGCGAAATTACGATTAACCTCGTCCGCGCGGCCAGCCGAAGTTATTACCGCGTAAAATATAGAATAAATGACTCAACGGCCGATTATATTCGTCTCGTTAGCCGAGTATTGTTGTCGTATCCCAGTTATAACGGCGAAAACACCGGGAACTGGAAACAGAGTTCCTTGGTTAGGCTTCGTTTCCGCTTAAACCTTTGCACTCGATGATCTTTTCGTTAGAGAAACATAGGAGTATAGGTAATACTCCTATAACACGGTAGATAGGTTCTTAGAAAATGTCGCGTTGTGTGAAACTGTGGTTGTATGAGATCCAGAATCTATACAAAAAGGAGGATTGCGTTGCAGAAACTTATTAAAAAGAAATTTTTCTTTTAATTCTACGTAAAGAACTTAATTTCTATTAAAAATATAAATGTATGTATAACAGAAAAGAAAAAAAGAGAAAAATATTATTTTAATTCCAAGCGACTTTAATTTCATAAATTTCTTCGTATTTTTTTCCAAAATTTCTGCGACTCAAATGATTAAAACGACACAAGCTTCGTCGCGACTGAAAAAGTATAGTGTTGTGTAAAAGTTTTTCTAATTTTCTTATCGTGTTATAGAATACCGTGTTGTAGGAGGGCTACCTGTAATTCGAAGACTTCTTTCCGTAAAGTCGTCGACATTTTTAAAACGGCAAATAAGGAATCATATACAAATTAAAATAGAGAATTATTTTATTTCGACATTTCACGCATCGTTGGATAATATTAACACTAGATTTACGGTTTTTTTTTTTGTATACCTATTTCTACGGACACCCGTCAGATTTAGGGTAAAGAAATCCACATATTTTCTTTGAAAAAATTACTATAGGTTTAATATGAAAACAATTGCAACATTAACAAACTTAATATAAGTTAATTAAATCTGTTAATATCGTATAATTGAAGCAACCCATCCGTCAAATTCACGGGTCTCGTAAATCTAGTGTTAAATTTGATATATTAATGAATATAGATCTTTAGAAACTGATTAAATGGCGACTGAGACTCGCCTCTCGAGTGCAAAGGGTTAAATTATCCTACGATTAAAACGCGAACGTGATTCTATTCCTTAATCACCGGTTTAGAATTATAACACTAATCCTTCCGTGGTCTAAATGACCGTTTTTAAAACTGTCATTCGAAATTCCGCGTTCAACGTTATAGTAGTATAGTAGTATTAGTTATAGTATAGTTATAATAGTATAGTTCAACGTATAGTAGCCACTTACCTTCGCGATTTTTCTTCCAATGTACGTACAATCGATCTTTCAATATTTCCCTTTATTTCAATTTTTTAAGATTTGACTACTCTTTTATTTACCGGTCATTTCACCGTGGTAGGTTTAGTGACAATGACACTGACAATTATAATTAGAATTATAATGGAACAACAATCGGTGTGTATGCGATTGTACCTCGATTCCGAATAGATTATCCAAGAATCGTAATTATCATCGTCGTTCGTCGGAATTAATCGTTTCTGGTGAAAATCCGCGTTATTTCGTTCTTCTCTTTTTATAATTCCGATCCGACGATCGCTTCTGGGTCTTTTTGTTTCTCCGATTACTAGAGATCGCTCGTTATGGAGTTTTTCACCGTACAGAGATCGGAACACGGTAGAGTATTCGAAATTTCCATTATCCGAGTACTCGTGTACGTTGAAAATCTGCGTTGTTCGGATCGGTTCGTACACGAGGAATTAATTATAGAGATCAGTGACCGTTTAGTCTAGCATAGTAGTCTTATATCTGTTTCGAACGATGAAGCAGAGCATGAATATTACGATGATAACGTAGTTTGAATATTTCAAAGTATTCGAGGCTTCGGAAATAGAATTGAGACGATAAAGAAAGGAACGGAATTTTTTTCGAATTAAATTCACCGTGATTAAAAGCTTCCGTGATTTAGCGATTAAGAAGATTTGATTAAAATTAATTATTCGCTATTGAAACTGTTATTATGTACATACGAGTTTATTCTCCGAAGAATATTATTAGTTGCTCTATGTCTATTCTAAGAAAGATTAGAACTTAAACCTGTTGAATATAATTATATTCGCGTGATAAGGATCGATGATAGCTCGTAATCGTGAGATTTAAAGAACCCATAATGAGTTAGATTCGCTGTTGCAGTTTTCTATTTCATTAACGCTAAATCTACCACGTTCATTAAAACGAAGAAGAAAAAGAAAAGGAAAACGGAAGAGAAGGAGTATTTAACATCGATCTCGGAATCTTAAATGAAAAGTTAAAATAGTGATTTAAGGCGCGTTAATCACCGGTTCAGCTTTAATCACCGGAAAAGTGAGGTGTAAACTAATTAAGACAATCGAAAGGGAAAATTTCTATAAAGTTTTCCATTTCTTAACGCTAAACCTATCACGTCTATTAAAACGAAGAAGAAGAAAAGAAAAATGGAAAAGAAAGAGGCTTTATAAGAAAAACAAACCGTGTAGCTTTAACATCGATTGCGGAATCTTAAATAAAAAGTTAAAAATAGTGATTTAAGCCGAGTTAATCACCGGGAAGGCGTGGTATAAACTAATTATGACAATCGAAAGAGAAAATTTCTGTAAAGTTTTCCGTTTCTTTAACACCAAATCTACCACATCCGGTGAAACGAAGAAGAAGAAAAGAAAAATAGAAAAGAAGGAGGTTTTAAAAGAAAAACAAACCGCATAGCTTCAACATCGATCGCGGAATCTTAAATAAAAAGTTAAAAATATTGATTTAAGCCGAGTTAATAACCGGGAAGGCGTGGTCTAAACTAATTAAGACAATCGAAAGGGAAAATTTCTATAATGTTTTCCATTTCTTTAACGTTAAACCTACCACGTCCAGTAAAACGAAGAAGAAGAAAAGGAAAACGAAAAAGAAGGTGGCTTTAAAAGAAAAACAAACCGCATAGCTTTAATATCGATCGCGGAATCTTAAATAAAAAGTTAAAAATAATGATTTAAGCCGAGTTAATCACCGGGAAGGCGTAGTATAAACTAATTAAGAGAATCGAAAGGGAAAATTTCAATTCATCGTTGTCTCTATCCGCCATTATTCGAGGACACAATATCCCCGGCGGCGATTATTAGTATGCGCATTATCCCTCGGCGGTACAAAAGAACGATTTTCCTGGTGCAGGATGGAAGAAAGGGGTACCTGTCCGGCGCACAAAAAGCCACGTTTCCTTCGTGATTTACCGATTTCACGAGAAAATCCGTGGCCCTTTTGAACGGGAACGGGACGAGACGCCGCTTTGTCGGGCGATTTTCCTTGCGTTGGAAACGCACGCGGGCGTATTTGTCAACCGGTGACTTCGAACTTGCTCGTCGCTATTATCTCCCGCATTATGAATGATTCATGAACGATCGCCGCCTTGGCTACGTGGCCTGCTTTTGTAAAAATCATAGATTTTTCCCGGTGTACCGTTTCCGAGAAACGGCATTCACGACACGTCGAGTTTTCGGCGTCGAAGCCGACAGAGGAATTTCGAAAGCGGCCGCCGCCATGTTTCGCTACACACGTGCGGCCTCCAGATATCCGATGTTCGACATTAAAATAGGCGAACGTGGTCGCGATGTTTGCTGTTCGAGGCGAATAAATAACGTTGCAGCCAATGGATCTGCCGTTTGATTGATCGGTCGGCCGGAAAGGGCGAGTCGTCTCGTTGTTCCAGCCACCGGCTATTTTGTTACCCTCTAGATAATTGGAAATTTCCATGCTGCACGGGTGTAATCGCGTTCATCGCGAAAATAAACATCCTCGTAATCAAGCTCACCCGTTTTTCTCATTTTAGTAGTCGAGAGCTGCATTCATTAGAATATCGCGATTTCACAGTGCGAGCTGAGTGAATAAAGTTTCTAGTTGACAGACTAATCTTGAGAATTCAAGAATTCTACTTGCGAACTTCTACGAATCTGTATGAAAATTCCGAATTTCGATTTTAGTAGTCGAACACAGGATTCATTAGAATATCGCGATTTCATAGTGCGAGTTGAGTGAACAGAGTCTGTAGATGACAGTCGATTCTTGAGAATTCGAAAATTATACTTGCGAACTTCTACGAATCCGTACGAAACTTCCGAATTTCGATTTTAGTAGTTCAGAGGAGGGTTTATTAGAATATCGTGATTTCACAGTGCGAGTTGAGTGAACGGAGTTTGTAGATGATAGTCGATTCTTATGAATTCGAGAATTAAAGTCACAAATCTCTACGAATCCGTATGAAACTTCTGAATTTCGATTTTAGTAGTCGACAGCAGGATTCATTAGAATATCGCGAATTCACAGTGCGAGTTGAGTGAACAGAGTTTATAGATGACAGTTGATTCTTGAGAATTCGAGAATTATATTTGCGAACTTCTACGAATCGGTATGAAAATTCCGAATTTCGATTTTAGTAGTCGAGAGCAGGATTCATTAGAATATCGCGATTTCATAGTGCGAGTTGAGTGAATAGAGTGTGTAGATGACAGTCGAATCTTGAGAATTCGAGAATTAAACTCACAAATCTCTACGAATCCGTATGAAGCTTCCGAATTTGTATGAAACTTCAAAATTTGTATGAAATTTTCAAATTTCTAGCCAGAGCTTTGTTTCGTCCATTTACGAGGTATTTTCATAATTGCTTTTGAAGAAGCAATTAAGTAAAACGTCGATCAAATTTTTAATCAACCGCAATCGCTTTTGAAATTTATAAATTTCCAAGGAACAATGGAGTAAAATTTGTGGAGTGGGTGCATTTCCGCTTCGACGTCTTTGTAATAGGAAATTGTTATAAAATAAATTCACGTTGTTCTTTATTCGATATACACATTTCTTTCTAACTTTTCTTAAATACGCGGCTCTTGTTTCTATACTGGTACGAAAACTGACTAATCCACGCTTTGGCAGAAAACAAGACACACAACTGTAGAGCACAGTACATAGACAAGACCACGCATTCGTTTGCTCTCCGGCGTCAGAAACAAACAATCGTATCTTTTGAAGACAAAGACAGATTTTTTCCCTGTTAATCGAGAAAATCCTGTGATTGGTACTAAAAGCTATAACAATCGATTAAAAATATTATTCTCACGCTATAACAACTATACTTCACCTTGGTCCTAACGGTAATTAGCAACCTGTGATATCAAAAATAAAAATGAGATCGCGAACGCCATGGGATTTGTTTCTAAAGAATATAACATAAAAAGAAAAGGATCGATTAAAAATATAATTCTCACGTTTTAGCTATGGTTCACCTTGATTCTAATAGTAATCAACAACCTGTGATACTGAAAATAAAAATGAGATTACGAACGCCATGGAATTCGTTTCCAAGGAATAAAACCTAAAAGCAGAACAATTGCTTAAAAATATAATTCTCACGTTTTAGTTATCATTCACCTTTGTTCTAACGGTAATCAGCAACCTTTGATATTAAAAATAAAAATGAGATTACGAACGCTATGAAATTTGTTTCCAAGGAATAAAACCTAAAAGCAGAACAATTGCTTAAAAATATAATTCTCACGCTATAGATATCATTCATCTTGGTTCTAACGGTAATCAGCAACCTGTGATATCAAAAATAAAAATGAGATCGCGAACGCCATTGGATTCTTTTCCAAGGAATATAACCTAAAAGAAAAAGGATCGATTAAAAATATTATAATTCTCATGCTATAAATATGATTCATCTTGGTCCTAACGGTAAACAGCAACCTGTGATATCAAAAATAAAAATGAGATCGCGAACACCATTGGATTCGTTTCCAAGGAATATAATATCCGGCAAGGAATTATTTCTTACACTCCTTCTTATTTCTCATACAGATAATTTCTGATAAATAATCGTCGAGGAATATTTCGTCATAACTGGCGTGAATGACGGATCTCTGCGTTAAAAGCATGTTCAGGAAGAGGTGAAAGATAGGTGAAAAATCAGACGCATATGCTAGCACGGAGTATCGTATCTCGCGCGAATTATTTGCCGTCCGTAGAGAGAACACCTGAACTAATTGCACGGGAACGAGTTTGCGTAAGCGATAAAATGGTTTTTAGGAAAACAACGAGGTTATTACGTAATTTTTCGTTATACACCACGCGGTCGAATCGCGTACGCGTAGACGAGGATGCGTTTTATCGGGCGACCGCTCTCTCGAGATAAACGCGGCGAAGAAAAAGACAAGATATCGCGATAAAAAACCGGTGACGGCGAGCACTAAGGAGATATTAAAAATCGAGGAAACCGGCGTACGGACGGGTTGTTGGTGAAAAAATTCGACGGACAGTCTCGTGAACGATGAATCGGCGAATTGCACTTACGTATGGCAACGTACTACATTAACGATAAGATTAAACGATCGAATGATCGATCCTGCCAGGTGGTTCTCGATTAATCGCATTTGCACTCGAAATAGCGTTAGTACGTTCTTCACGTTTAAAGTTCGAATTTTTAATTAATGAAACTTGAGTTATGATTCGAGAAAAACGTAGTTTTATTTATGTACGCAGATTTGGCAACGTACTCGTTTTAGCCATCGAAATAGCGTCAGTACGCTCTTTACGTTTAAAGTTTTAATTCTTAATTAATAAAATTTAAGTTAAGATTCGAGAAAAACGTAGTTTTATTTATATACGAAGATTTGGAAACGTAATATATTAACGATAAAATTAAATAAAACTATGTTTTTCTCGAATCTTAACTCATGTACGGAGATTTGACATCGTACTACATTAACACTAGATTTACGGGACCCGTTAATTTGATGGATGGGTTGCTTCAATTATACGATATTAACAGATTTAATTAACTTATATTAAGTCTGTTAATATTGCGATTGTTTTCAAATTAAACCCATCGTTTGTTTTTTAAAGAAAATATGTGGTTTTCTTTACCCTAAATCAAACGGGTGTCCGTAGAAATAGGTATACAAAAAACCACCGTAAACCTAGTGTTAACGATAAAATTAAACGATCGAATGATCGATCCTGCGAGGTGGCTTTCGATTAATCGTCTTTGCACTCGAAATAGCGTCAGTACGTTCTTTACGTTTAAAGTTCGAATTTTTAACACTAGGTTTACGGAACCCGTCAATTTGACGGGTGGGTTGCTGCAATTATACGATATTCACACATTTAATTATCTTATACTAAGTCCGTTAATGTCGCGATTGTTTACAAATTAAATTCATCGTTTGTTTTTTAAAGAAAATACGAGGTTTCTTTTACCCGTAAATCTGACGAATGTTGGTAAAAATAGATATTCAAAAAACGTCCGTAAACCTAGTGTTAATGAATAAAATTTGAGCTAAGATTCGAGAAAAATGAACGATGTTTCGTTTATATATAGAGATTTATATAAAATTCGAACGGTGGCATTCCTTGGAGTAGTTGCTTTATGAACTTCTATGAACCGAGTGTCACACGAGCACGATAGCAGGCACATATTCCAAGAAGATTTAACGTGACATCTTTGTGTGATTGTATGCTGATCGCTGACGCAGTATCTGTACACAAAATTATCAATAGCCTTATGTTGACGCTGCTTTTACCGTACTTAAACATGTTTGGTGTTCTTTAGCCTTCTGCGTAGTGTTTCTTCTTTCCGAACTTTAGAACCTACTTGTCACCCGATGTTTACGCGATCCACGATTACGAATCAGGCGACATTATCGTTTTTTCCATTTTTCGTAATTGTTGCTTCCTATCCGGGAACAAAAGAGCTTTTTGCGTGACGCGACAGGCTATTTCTATTTCTATTTCTACTACTCACAGATAACTTCTTATTTTCCGTTGCGTTGTTGAAACTAATTCCTGCCGGTTACTCTCCTGAACCACTTCTTGTAATTATTTTCAAAAATTCTTTCGCTGTTCATTTATCTCCTTCAGTAAGTTTCAAAAATTTTCACATTTAGTGTCAAGTCCAAGTGATATCGTAGTAATTCGAATGGTATTTAGTTATGTTAGCAGATCGACTAATTCGAGCAACCCCTGTTCATTTAATCTATACTTTCCTCATTTTGTAAAATCTAATCCACCTTTCACCTTCCATCGCTAAAAATGAATTTACGGCATTAGATTTGAGATTATCTTCTTTATGAATTAGCCCGTTTTCTAACTCTATTCGATACAAATAGAGCCTTTACGATTTATTCGTTCATCCTTTCTATATTTTCTGGCCATATTTTCACCAGTTGTCAAGAATGAATTTACGCCATTAGGAAAAATTGCGATTATCTTCACGAATTAGCAAGTTTCCTAACTTACTTGACGTGAATTAAGCCTTTGCGATTCATTCGTTCATCCTTTCCATATTTTCACCGGTGTCTAAGAATGAATTTACGCCATTAGGAAGATTTGGGATTATCTTCTTTACGAATTAGCACGTTTTCTAACTCTATTTGACGCAAATAGAGCCTTTACGTTTCATTCGTTCATCCTTTCCTTATTTTCTGACCATATTTTCACCAGTTGCCGAGAATGAATTTATGTCATTAGGAAAAATTGCGATTATCTTCGCGAATTAGCAAGTTACCTAATTTATTCGACGTGAATTAAACCCTTGCGATTCCTTCGGTCATTTTTCCATTTTTTCTCGCCATATTTTCACCAGTTGCCGAGAATGAATTTTCACCATTAGAAAGAATTGAGATTATCTTCTCGAATTAGTCCGTTTTATAGCTCTATTCGACTCGAAATAAGCCCTTGCGATTCATTCGTTCATTTCTCCTATTTTCTCGCCATATGAAATCTCTAAAAATGAATTTACGCCATTAGGTAAAGTTGAGATTATCCTCACTAATTAGCCCGTTTCGTAGTTCTATTCGACGCGAATAGACCCCCTACGATTCATTCGTTCGTCTTTTCCATATTTTCTGGCCATAATTTCACCAGTTGCCAAGAATGAATTTTCACCATTAGAAAGAATTGAGATTATCTTCTCGAATTAGTCCGTTTTATAGCTCTATTCGACGCGAAATAAGCCCTTGCGATTCATTCGCTCATTTTTCTTATTTTCTCGCCACATTTTCACCGGTCTCTAAAAATGAATTTGCGCCATTAGGTAAAGTAGAGATTATCCTCACTAATTAGCCCGTTTCGTAGTTCTATTCGACGCGAATAGACCCCCTACGATTCATTCGTTCGTCCTTTCCATATTTCCTGCCGGTATTAAACCTAATTCGCACGAACGGAACTGATTACCCTTCCGAGCGACCTGCTGCATCGTAAACCCTAATCCATCGATCCGATTTTCAGCTAATCCCAAACACAACTGTCGAGCACAACTACCCCATAGAACACCCTGCTGTATACCCACGATTCTCGCGAAGCAAAACCGTCGCACCTTCCTCGAGCACGCTGCTGATTAACACACCGAACTTGGGTATTCGAGGAAGCCAATGGCGAGTCCTCGAAATAGTACGCGCTTTCGAAACTTCACCGCCACCGGGCAAAGAACATCTTCTTCGCGAGCCTGGAACGGTGCACGTGTCGAGTGAAATGTAATCGTTGAAATTTACGCGGCGCGAAAACAACCTACGTGCCAGAATGCAAAACAAGCTTAACGCGAGGACCGAGACGAGTCGGTCGTGACCAGGAAAAGAAAACAAAAACGGAGAAAAAGAGAAGAAGGAAGGTGGATGTCGCACCTAGCCTCGGTTGTGCGTGATTCACCGAAAGGAAATCATTCGAATCGATCATCATCATCCAGGTGTCCCGGTCAGCTGTACCGGACACGCACTTCGAGCAGTTCCGTGCTCGAGTATCATCGCCTTATCGTGCGAACGAGATAAGCAATCGCGATCACCATCTTGGTACAGCTGAACCGAAATTCTGCGAACTTTCCTAGAATCCAGATAAACTCACTCGACGTTCCTCTTCCTTTTCTTCGAGATTTCTCTCTCTTTTGCTTTCAAACGCTGCTCTTTCCACTCTTCGACGTTTCTTTTTCTCTCTATCTTTCTTTCTGTTCTTCTGTTTTCAGTCGTGGTTTTTCCATTTGCTTCATCGAACGGAAGAACGATATTGGGAGAAAATTAGGAAGTTGGATTCACGGTGATCGGAGTCTCATGGGGTTGATAATGAATGTATGGTGTTAACCCTTTACACTCGATGATCTTTTCGGTAGAGAAATATGGTTATTCTTTCTGCTATTAAGTCGACGATATTTTTCAAATGGTAAATAAGATATCGTATAGAAATTAAGACGTGGAATTATTTCATTTTCACGTTCCATGCGTTATTAGTTCATTTTTAATGTTATATATTAACACGTTGTTGCACACTTTTCATTTAACGATCTTGAAACATTTCTTTTTTCAATAGTTTATGACTGAAGGATGAAATCGAGTGTTGTACGTTTGGAAGTGAAAATTGTGTACCGTATGCATTTTTTCCCAGTCTTCCATTTATTTATTCATACTGTAATTTACTGTTATGATTTCTTAAAAATTTTTTTTGAAATTTTCAATTCTTAGTTTAAAAAATTGTATTTCTTAGTAAAAGTGTCTTTGGAATCAGTTGAGTGTACGTTTTTGAGAATATTTTGTTAAATTCACATTTGGCCACAGCTTTTCCAAAAAAACTCTCGATGTATTACTCAATAATTAACAAGTGTATGCGTTAATACACTTCGTACTAACGCTGTTCTTTTTTTTATTGATTAAAATGTCGGCTATAGCCATTTTTGCCTACATATGCAAAAGTAAAAAGATACGTTTGCCTACATGGCAACGTGTTAATTGACACTAGGTTTACGGGACCCGTCAATTTGACGAGTGGGTTGCTCCAATTATACAATATTAGTAGATTTAATCAAGTTATATTAAGTTTGTTAATATTGTAATTGTTTTTAAATTAAACACATGGTCTTCTTTTTAAAGAAAATACGTGGTTTTCTTTACCCGTAAATCTGTCGTGTCTTCATAAAGAAAGATAGGTACACAAAAAAACGTCCGTAAACCTAGTGATAAAATCGATGTTTAGAATCTGATTAAATGGCGACTGAGGCTCGTTTCTCGAGTGCAAAGGGTTAAATTTCCGTGAAATACACCAAAGCGATGCGTGTGACGCTAGAATCGCGATAAAACCGAAAAGAAAAATAAGCGGAACTGGTCGTAATTACGTGACGAACGAACCAACTTGCGTAATGAGCGAATTTCGGATAAGGATCGGAATAGAGCGAGTTATAGGCAGTTCCGATAGAAAACAATGATGACGATAAACAGGTGCGTGGCGATGCGATTTTTATCTCTTCGTTCACGCTTCTTTTTAATTAAGCCATCAGGTGTGTCGCTGCCTATCGCGTCGATCACGATCCGAGGCGTCTCGATGCTCGGCAAATAAAACGGCAGCCAGGATGGGGACGGCGTCTGGAAGTAGTGAAAAGAAAAGGCGACAAAGGAAATGGAAGAAGCGAGGAGAAATTGCCTTTGGTCCTGGCCTTTTGTTCCCGTTCGCGAACAATCGAGCCGCGTAATTAAGTCGCGTAATGACCGGAGAATTCGCGATGTTGCGAGCGTCACGCTTTGAACCACGAGCAAACGAATGAATGGTCGCGTAATAACGCGGACGAGGATGTAACGTATGCCAAGTGCGAATAAATACCGATCGATCTAAGCTTCTTCTGGATTAACCTTTTAGGCACGGCATACCTGGTCGCGGATCGTACAAAAACGATTCAAAATCACGATTTCTGCTACGACATTACGTGGGAATAGAGTGAATAAACGAATAATCCAAATTAGTGCGGTTCAGAAACAAATGAGAAATAAAGGAAGAAACGTGTAATACTGTTAAACATGGGGCT
>NIJG01000168.1:82214-107278 GCA_002201625.1 Euglossa dilemma
TACGCGTTAACGATCTGGAATACTAAAGGACGAGATACCGCTTGAAGATTTTCATTTTCCCAATCGGATACAGGATAGTTTAATTCGAGAAATTGCAAAATAGCAACAGAGGACTTAAGCTACGCATTAACAATCTGGAATAAGGAACGAGGAGCGATTATGGGCTAATTTTAAATTCATACGCAGCCTCGTATATACTCGCCCATTAAGTACCACGTGTGACTTCTTTTCCTTTTCGAAAAATCCTTCGATATCCGGTTCTACACGGCCGGCTTGGTGGCAACCGGTTCGAACGTGCATATGTCAGGAAGAGAATATCTTTTACAAGTTAGCTCCCACAGTGACGCACCAATAGGCCGCTAATTAGGAAACAGATAAATAGAAACTCAGTTGTGCGTCACTGCCGGAACACGAACGTTGACGGTTCGAATTATGGAGACAAATCTGGGTATCGCCTCCCCTTTCCCCTAATAACCGCCATTAGTCGGTCTACTATTGGACCTACTATTTTTCTCTATCCGATCTACAATGAACGCGCCATCGATCTTCCGACCATCTTCGATCGATCTTCGATCGTTCTCCGATCCGTCTTCCGACCATCTCTCCTGACCATCCATTTATACGTTTATGGACTTACTCGGTTCGTGATTCTAGCGGGTGCAATGAGTTTTTCCGCGAATTAACCTTCCGACGAACAACCAGTTTGATTTGTAAACGAATTTTCAACGTTCGTTAGTTCATTCATGAGTTAGAATTATTGTTAACGTTATTGTTTTGTTCTTTTTTCAGGAGTAGTTCTACGGAGCTAAGAGCGAGAATTTTTGAGATTACAGAATTACAGTTTAAATCTACTTTTTTGATATTTATTTTGTAATGAGTTTTTCGCGAATTAACCTTCCGACGAACAACCAGTTTAATTTGTAAAAGAATTTTTAACGTTCGTTCGTTCATTCATGGGTTAGAATGATTATTGTTTTGTTTTTTAAACTGTAACTCTACGATGCTAAGAGCGGAAATTTTTGAGATTACCGAATTACAGTTTAAACCTATATTTTGATCTTTATCCTGCAATGATTTTTCTGCGAATTAACCTTCCGACGAACAAGCAGTGTAATTTGTAACCGAATTTTCAACGTTCGTTCGTTCATTAATGAGTTAGAATGATTATTGTTAGCGTTATTATTTTGTTTTTTAAGGAGTAGTTATATGGTGCTAAGAATGAGAATTTTTGAGATTACCGAATTATAATTTCAATCTATTCTTTTTTTTATATTTATCCTGCAATGATTTTTCTCAAATTAACCTTCCAACGAACAACGAGTGTAATTTCTAAACAATAATTTTACGGTGCTAAGAGTGGGAAGTTTTCTGAATTCCGAATTACAATTTAAATCTATTTTTTTGTAATGTATCCTCCAGTGATTTTTTCTCAAATTAACCTGCCAACGAACAACGAGTTAATTTGTAAATGAATTTTCAACGTTCGTTCGTTCATTCATGGGTTTAAATAATTATTGTTAGCGTTATTGTTTTGTTTTTTTAACTAGGGCTACGATTATAGCAGTGTAGTACTATACGACGGATTAATGTCATGGTAGGTAAGAGTGGGAATTTTTGAAACAAATCTATATATTTTGTTATTTATCCGTGTTTTTATTCCGCTTGTTTTGGGATCCATTTATAGTCAGGCAAGGTCGGGAAATTTATGCTTCTCGGGCTGCTACAATACGGATTCGTTTTAACACGGATCAGGAATTAGGGAAATCCCCGTGTAACACGAAATTCCGACAACGTGCTTTTATTCCAGGGCAGTCGAAGAATTGGGAAATCCCTAGGGAATAGGGATTTCGTAGGTCTATAAAATGGTATATGTAATGACAATTTCAAAGCGCGTGTACCGTCGATGTTCGTCCCAATAATCGTGTTAAATTTTTTCCCTGTTTTGGGAAATTCCCAACACGCAGCCTTTTCAATTTTCTTTGAAATAAACGCCTGTACTTAAAACGTCGCAGTCGTAAATTTGAAATCCGCTGTAAAATAACTAAGGCTGTGATATTAACTCGACTGCCAAATGTTTGTCCAAATAATCGCGTTAAATCCCAAATATTATTAACTCCAGGTGGTCAACAATTTTTTATCTGTTCGGGAAATTCACAACTCGCCGGTTTTTCCATTTTCGTCGAAATAAACACCCGTGATTAAAACGTAACAATCGTAAATTTGAAATTCGCTATAAATTAACTAAATTATTTTTGTCATATCAATTGGACTGCTAAATTTTTGTCCCAATAATCGCGTTAAATCCCAAATATTATCAAATCCTTGTACTCAACGATTTTTCTCTATTCGGAAAATTCACAACTCAACTCTTTCTCCAATTTCTTTAAAACGTGGCAATCCTAAATTTGAAATTCGCTGTAAAATAACCAAGACTGTCATATCAACTCACTGCCAAACGTTCGTCACAATTTTCCCATTTCCTTCGAAATAAATACCCTATTCAAAACATCTCAATCGTAAATTCAAAACATCGCAGTCGTAAATTCAAAATTCGCCGTAAAATAACCGCGTTATTTCTGTCACGTCAACTCGACTGCCAAAAGGTGTTACGAATTTAATTACCCCAGGTTTCCTCGTTTACCATTCAACGAAAGAATACTCGGAAAGTTTGTCCCATCGATTGGAACACGTACTGGACACCTAATTCTATGAAAGAATCCTCGGAAAGTTCTCGTTCGATCGATTGGAAGACGGAGCCGACACCTGGTTCTCTCTTCATCCCGTTGCACTTGGGCCCGAACGGACACCTCTATCCGGAGTAGCAACCGGTTAATTTCCAGCGGCGATTATTCGAAAGCCGGCGAGTTGGGCAATAAAAATACTGCCGGTCCGAAACGGGAGAGAAAAATCGCGGCGCGATGCGGCGCGGAGGATCCGCTATTTGCGCAGCTGTTCAAACGGGCCGCGCCGCGAAAATACTACGGCTCGGTCGCCGGTTTTTAAAATATCCGTGAAGCGGGCAAGCGTGTGCTCGCGAGCGTGCACGCACGCACGAGGCTCCGTCATTAACGACCGGTGAAACACGCGTTCGTGACCCGTTTTTCGCTTCGACCAGCCGAGAGCCGGCGAGGAAACGGCTCTAACGGGGATCTAGAGCACTAGGTACGAGGATGGCTTCTTCACCTAGGCCCCTCTGTGTCCGCGGAGAGGAGGAGAACAGAGAGGCTCGTTGTGCGGCTAGACATTGAATTTTATTATTTCCCAAGGCGCGCAGCTGCGAGAGCCAGAAACCAGTCGAATCCCATTAAGACCGAGACAATTGTTTCTTATTCCCCTTTTCGCTCTTTAACCAGCAGCCTCCGCGAGAGCACTGCTCTTACCTGACCACCTCCGTACCTAGGCACCGTGCGCTCCGACGTTTTCACGGTCATCCTTCTCTTTCGCGTGAAATTCATGTGAAATTCATTCCCAGAGTCGTTCACTAGGGACGTTTAACGCGAAATATATACGATAGTTTAGAATTCTTCTGTTCTTCCTGGTTACTCGTTCCTAGATATCCAATGCACCAGGTAACTCAAGTCAGTCGAGAACTGACGAACATCGTTGTTTGAAGAGTCTTTCGTTTTCTTCTTCCAACATCGATTGCCTTTTCTTCTCGATTTCGGTACACCATGTGTGTGGTTTTCGACATTTTAGTGCGTTGCACTGTTTTCACGGTCATCCTTCTCTTCGGCGTGAAATTCATGTGAAATTCATTCCCAGAGTCGTTTAATGCGAAATATATACGATAGTTTGGAATTCTTACGTTCTTCCTGGTTACTTGTATCCAGGTATCCGATGCACCAGGTAACTCAGGCCAGTCGAGAGCTGTCTTTGAAGAACATCGTTGTCCGAGGACTCTTTCGTTTCGTTCTACGAACACCGATTGCGTTTTATTCTCGATTTCGGTACACCATGTGTGTGGTTTGCGACATTTTAGTGCACTACGCCGTTTTCACGGTCATCCTTCTCTTCGGCGTGAAATTCATGTGAAATTCATTCCCAGAGTCGTTCACTAGGGACGTTTAACGCGAAATCTATACGATAGTTTAGAATTCTTCTGTTCTTCCTGGTTATTCGTTCCTAGATATCCAATGCACCAGGTAACTCAGCTGTGCTAAGAACTGTTTTCGAGGAACATCGTTGTCTGAGGACTCTTTCGTTTCGTTCTACCAACACCGATTGCCTTTTCTTCCCGGTTTCGGTGCGCCATGTGTGTGGTTTTAGGCACTTTAGAGCGTGCTCCGCCGTTTTCACAATCATTCTTCTTTTCGGTGTGAAATTCATGTGAAATTCATTCGTAGAGTAGTTTACCAGGGTCGTTTAACGCGAAACCTATACGATAGTTTGGAATTCTTCCGTCCTTCCTGTCTACGCATTCCCAGGTATTCAATGCACCAGGTAACTCAGCTGTGCTAAGAACTGTTTTCGCGGAACATCGTTGTCCGAGGATTCTTACGTTTCGTTCTACCAACACCGATCGCGTTTTCATTTTCACTTTTGGTACACCATGCGGGATAATACACCGTGTGTGGTTTTCGGCTCTTTATTTTTCCAATCTTCTTCGAATGGCCTCGCAGCCGAGGGCTCGGTTAACCGGGAAGACGTGGTATAATTTACGGTGTAATAGAAATTAAGGGCGAGGTCGAAATAAGTGGCCGGAAACAGGGATTGGGCTTTTGTAAACGGGTAACCTCGGTCTCGTCGGGAAAAACGGAGATTGGAGACACGCTGTGGCATGCGGCCACTCGTTTCTTCGATTCTGCAACAAGGGATATTGAAGTTTGATTTATTGTGCGTGTCATTAGTAGGGTAAACGAGTGCTCGCTCCTTGGAATTAATACACCGACCGAGGTTGTTACCTTGCAACTTAAACACCCGATCACCGAGCCTCGAACTCTGTCGTTCCAGCCAATTTGCGTCACTGCTGCTCCATGCGTCACAAATTCGTTAAATCGATTTCGAGTTTAAACGTTAAGTTCGTCGCTTTGATACCGAGGTGATTTAAAGTGTTGGGATCGAAGGTAGATCTGATCTTTTCTGCCGAAATGTACTGTATGATACTTCGTTGACGAATTGGTCGTTTTAGGAACTTTTTTATGGTTTTTAGAGGTGTTTGGTGAATCGACCACGTTTGGAAATGTTTTTCTCTCTTTTAGACGCAGGTGTAAAGGAATAAACGAAACTTTTCGAGGTAATTTGAATTCTATGATACGTCGTTGTCGAAATGGTCGTCTTAGAAATTTTTCTATGGTTTTTAGAGGTGAATCCACGGCGTTTGGAAGTGTTTTGCGATCTTTTAGATGCTGGTGTAAAGGAACAAACGAAACTTTTCGGTGAGATTTGAACAATTACGGCAAATCTTCGGTTTTTAGAGGTTTTTGGTGAATTCGCGGCGATTAGAAATGTTTTCCGATCTTTCAAACGCAGGTGTAATCGAATAAACGAAAGTTTTCGGTGAGATTTGAACAATTACGGCAAATCTTCGGTTTTTAGAGGTGTTTGGTGACTCCACGACGTTTGGAAATGTTTTTCGGTCTTTCAAACGTAGGAATAAAGGAACAAACGAAACTTTTTGGTGAGATTTGAACAATTACGGCAAATCTTCGGTTTTTAGAGATGTTTGGTGAATCGACTATGTTTGGAAGTGTTTTCCGATCTTTCAGACGCAGGTGTAAACGAATAAACGAAACTTTTCGGCAAGATTTGAACGATTACGGCAAAGAATCGTTCAGGAATGTTCACGTTGCCACGTACCGTTTGAGACGTCGCTATCTCGTGAAGAAAAACAGCGATAAAGCGAATGACCACGGGTAGGATAGATTTTCATTGGTCACGGTAACCCTTCTAACCCCTGTCACCATATTTCTTGAAAACGAGGCACCACTCGCGTATCAAAATTCGGGAACGAGTCATGAAAAGCCTGGAAGTGCGTTGGCCACCCTCGTAACATCACTCAACGTTACTTCACTTCGGATCGATAACGGTGTATATCACAAGGACCACCTCTGTTCTCGGCTCCACATTTTTCTCTCGGCCACACACGCCAACTTCTTCGTACACGCAACCGTTTACCGAACGAATACGAATAAAAATCGGTTCCCATCTTTTTCACCGTCTTATGCGAGAATTTTCGAACACTATGTGCAACTATTTGTGAAATAAACAAATATCGTTTCGTCATAGTATCCATTTTTTCTTTTTCACTGAGAGTTCTTCGATTTAATAAATCGCAAGTAGTGATGTTACTTTTATAATTCTTTATTACTAAGCAAAGTATCAGAGTTACAATGGTTCTCTGGTCTCCGCGGTTATGTTAGAGTAAATCGGAAAACAAAAGAGACCCATAAACTAAGAGCACACTATCTCTAAATCTTCAACACATAGATAGCGATTTGCAGTTACTATCTTAACCTTTTGGGGACGAATGTCATAATATACATGGAAAGTTTTTAATTTTTTAGAATGAAAGTTCTGAAAAAATAATTTTAGCAATGGCATCGTCGTCGTAGATATTTTTTAATTCGAAAAATTTCTCTCGATTTGTTATTTCTAATCGTTTACTATACACCGAGCGTATCGTTAGCTTCGTTTCTCGAAAGCCAAAGGGTTCACAATTGTAATGATTCGCGGTATTTCAATTTCGTCGTGGAGCGAATTTAACCTGATTCGAAATTGCATTACACGGGAATCGAAGATAGTTTTAACTTTGTACAAAAATAGATTTCAGGCAATTGACAATACGCGAAATTCTTCTTCGTTTCCTCGTAGTATCAAATTCCTTTTATTATCTTTATAATATCCAACGATCCATGAAATAAATATAAATAAAAATCACGTATGTCTCAACAAACATTGAACAGTAAAATCTCTAAGAATAAAGACGAACGACAGGATTATTTTTCACAAATGAAAAGAAAGGACAAGTGAGAAAATGTGCTTATACAAATCGCCTCGATTGAAACATCAATTACATAAAAATAGAATTCAGACAACTGATAATTCGCGAAATTCTTCCCTATTTCCTCGTAATATCAAAATTCTTTATGATATCCACCGATCTATGAAATAAATATAAATAAAAATCACCCATATACCAATCAAACATAGAATAGTAAAGTGTGTAAGAATAAAGACGAACGACAGGATTATTTTTCACAAATGAAAAGAAAGAACGAAGGAGAGAATGTGCTTATACAAATCGTCCGGATTGAAACATCAATTACATTTGATATTAAAGTAAGTCATTCGAAAACGGATGTTTTTCATTCAGCATCGTTGTCCAGCTGACGCAGCCAGCATGGCGGTCCTGGCCAGCGATCGCACGAGGCCGGTGGTACTACACAGGGGAATATAACAACGACGATAAATTCATTTGATCGTCTCCATCGCGAACACCGTATAAAGCCTCCCACGAGCACGCCCGTGGCGACGAATTCTGTAAGAAGAAGGCCTCGAAAGCGGCTTCACGCATACCTATGCAACGCGTTCGTGCGTTAGCTGGCAGGTATGTACGTCGGTAGAAATAAAGGAAACGCGGCAGAGAAGAAAAGAGAGAGAGAGGAAGATGGGAAAAGGGAAAAAAGAGGAAGAGAGGAGGAGAAGGTAAGAAGGCGAGGAAGGCGATAAGAAAGAAAGGAAAAAGAGCGAGGATGGACCCCCGTGTTCGTTCCCTCTCTGCCGTTTCGTTTCACGCGCCGCAGGAATAGTGTCGCGACCAGCAGAACTGGCATTTTCAATGAAACCTCGATTATGGCTCCCGAGGACAAGTGTATACACGCCAGGATAACTAGCTTCTGTCTTTTGTCCCGCAATGAACTTCCTTCTTCCTTCCTTTTGCATTTCAATCTTTCTATTTTAATCTATTCTGTTCGGAATATTTTCAATTAGTAGTATATGTGTCAGAAGTTTCGCGAAAGGCTCGGAATTTTAACCCTTTGCTTTTTCAAGTCTCGTATTAATTAATATATCAAATTTAAAATGATATAATGACACGAGAGATAACGAAATCAAATAAAGCTTCTGTCTTTTGTCCTGCAATGAGCTTCTTCCTTCCTTCTTTTGGCATTGGAATATATTACAATCTTTGCATTTTAATCTACTCTGTTCAAAATATTTTCAATTAGTAGTATATGGGTTGGTTGTGTCAGAAGTTTTGCGAAAGGGTCGTAATTTTAACCCTTTGCATTTTCAAGACTCGTATTAATTAATATATCAAATTTAAAATGATATAATGACATGAGAGATAACGAAATCAAATAAAGCTTCTGTCTTTTGTCCTGCAATGAGCTTCTTCCTTCCTTCTTTTGGCATTGGAATATATTACAATCTTTGCATTTTAATCTACTCTGTTCAAAATATTTTCAATTAGTAGTATATGGGTTGGTTGTGTCAGAAGTTTTGCGAAAGGGTCGTAATTTTAACCCTTTGCATTTTCAAGACTCGTATTAATTAATATATCAAATTTAAAATGATATAATGACATGAGAGATAACGAAATCAAATAAAGCTTCTGTCTTTTGTCCTGCAATGAGCTTCTTCCTTCCTTCTTTTGGCATTGGAATATATTACAATCTTTGCATTTTAATCTACTCTGTTCAAAATATTTTCAATTAGTAGTATATGGGTTGGTTGTGTCAGAAGTTTTGCGAAAGGGTCGTAATTTTAACCCTTTGCATTTTCAAGACTCGTATTAATTAATATATCAAATTTAAAATAATATAATGACATGAGAGATAACGAAATCAAATAAAGCTTCTGTCTTTTGTCCCGCAATGAACTTCCTTCTTCCTTCCTTTTGCATTTGAATTTATTATAATCTTTCTGTTTTAATCTATTCTGTTCGGAATATTTTCAATTAGTAGTATATGTGTCAGAAATTTCGCGAAAGGCTCGGAATTTTAACCCTTTGCATTTTCAAGACTCGTATTAATTAATATATCAAATTTAAAATAATATAACGATACGAGAGATAACGAAATCAAATTATTTTACGTATTAATTATACGATTCTTTATTTACATTTCCACAGAACAATGTCAGTTTTATAAAAGATTTTATAGAATATTTACTTTTCTTTCGCCTGAAAGTCGTCGAGTGCAAAGGGTTAATGAAATTTCAGTAGCGTACGTGAATATTAAGTTAGGTGCTTTGAACATAAAGCGAAAACAATAGCGACAAACAAGCGAAAGAAATAGCGATGAATGTACAATTCTAAACTAAATTTTAAAAAGAATCATTTGACTTTATTAAACTTGATATTTATATCTCAATATGTGAATAGCTAGGATTTAAAAATTATTAAAACACTACATCTGAGCATATCACGATACCGATATTTTTATACCCATATTTATACTTTTTTCTAGATATAAATACTAATATTTGTATCGATGTCGTTGATATCACGATCGAAAATAGAAAAAACCTCGAGCGCAAAACTTTTATCAAAGCTTCGATAGCCCAGACAAAGCAAACTAATTTACAGCGAGCTTTGTCTCGACTAAACAAATAATCGTCACGATTGTAGCACTCTCGTTTACGCTCTTGCGTAATTATCGTACGTAGCTTAGAGTACATCCAGGTGTTTTATATCCAGTACGATCAGAAATTTTCGAGATTCGGCAGTGTTCAGTCGAGCAAGCGATCGTACGATCGATCAGCGAGATAGCAAAGCGATAAAATCCCGTGTATCTCTGATTAAACGCACCGATCGAACTTTCTAAGTCTCGTACGTTCGGACTCGTCTCGGTACACCTCGAATCTCCTTTTTTTTTTTTCCACGCGATCGCGTAACCTCGGTGGAAACGAAAGTTCATGTTACACGTACGTACATCTCTATGAGCCAACGGGAATAGAGTTGCAACGAGGCAAAAGAGGAGTCGTGCGTGCGGATATTTTTAATGAAACGCCAATCGTTCGTGTGTCTGGTGATTAGCGCATGCGGAACATTTTAATGATACGCGTGCCCGCTAAAGACTTTACCGAGTTAAATTTAAAATGCACGTACGCGTTCCATTGAAACGAGCCGTGCGGCTCTTTCGACCGCTAGCTCTCTAACGCGCGAACAAACCTTCGGAAAAACAATATTCCCGATGGACGTTCTTCCAGTCGAAACGCGAAAGCGTAATCAGAAACTGGTAGACGCGAGAAGTGTAGCTCGATCGAGAAGTTTGTTTTATAGTTCGTTGTATCGTAGGTATAATTGAAAATATGTCGAAGGTGAGGAGATGGACAGGGACAATTGTACGGTGACTTCTTTTCAGGAAATTTGTGGATTAGAGAAAAAATATGTTCGAAGGTAAAGGGATAGGCAGGAATAAATGTATGGTAATTTTTGTATAGGAAATTTGTAGATTAAGGGAAAAATTTGAGCGAAGATATCGTGACTCTTGTCTAGAAAATTGTGGAAGAGACGTTAGAAGAACAATATTCCCAATGAAATTGCTTTAAATCGAAACGCGAAAGCGTAATCAGAAACTGGTAGACGCGAGAAATGTAGCTCGATCGGGAAGTTTGTTTTATAGTTCGTTGTATCGTAGGTATAATTGAAAATATGGTCGAAGGTAAGGAGATGGACAGGGACAATTGTACGGTGACTTCTTTTCAGGAAATTTGTAGATTAGAGAAAAAATATGTTCGAAGGTAAAGGGATAGGCAGGAATAAACGTATGGTAATTTTTGTTTAAGAAATTTGTAGATTAAGGGAAAAATTTGAGCGAAGATATCGTGACTCTTGTCTAGAAAATTGTGGAAGAGACGTTAGAAAAACAATATTCCCAATGAAATTGCTTTAAATCGAAACGCGAGAGTGTAACCAAAAACTAGTAGACGCGAAGCTTCGATCGAGAAGTTTATTTTACATTTCGATATTTTTTATTTACGGTTCGAAAGTAAGGAGATGGACAGGGACAATTGTATGGTAATTTTTGTCAAGGAAAGTTTTTACATTAGAAGAAAAATTTGTGCGAAGACATTATGACTCTTGTCTAGAAAATTGTCGAAGAAACATTGGAAAAACAATATTCCCAATGGAACTTCTTTAAATCGAAAGGCGGAAGCGTAACCAGAAACTGGTAGACACGAGAAATGTATCTCGATCGAGAAGTTTATTTTACAGTCCGATATTTTTTATTTACGGTTCGAAGGTAAGGAGATGAAGAGAGACAATTGCATTTTGACTTTTGTCTAGGAAATTTGTAGATTAGAGGAAAAATATGAGCGAAGGTAAATGGCTAGACAGGAATAAATGTATGGTGACTTTTGTCTTGAAAGTTTTTACATTAGAAGAAAAATTTGTGCGAAGACATTATGACTCTTGTTTAGAAAATTGTCGAAGAAACATTGGAAGAACAATATTCCCAATGGAACTTCTTTGAATCGAAAGGCGAAAGCGTAACCAGAAACTGGTAGACACGTGAAGTGTATCTCGATCGAGAAGTTTATTTTACAGTTCGATATATCGTAAATGTAATAGAAAACATAGTCGAAGGTAAGGAGATAGAGAGGATATATGTACGGTGACTTTTGTCTAGGAAAATTGTGAATTAGAGGAAAAATTTGAGCAAAGTTGGGAAAATAATATTTCGTATAAACGCATTAGGTTAACGTGTAAGCCTGGTGAAGAATACTTAATCAGCTTAATTGCTTGGTAGTTAACACTAGGTTTACGGACGGTTTTTGTTTATCTATTTCTACGGACACACATTAGATTTAAGAGTAAAGGAAACCACATATTTTCTTTAAAAAACAAACAATGGATTTAATTAGAAAATAATCACAATAATAACAGACTTAATATAAGTTAATTATATCTAGTAATATCGTACAAATGGATCCCGTCAAATTGACGGTTCCCGTAAACCTAGTGTTAAATCTGGTAAGAATGCATCGCTGAAATCAGTCGTTGCAGAAAGTAGATGAATACTAACAGAAATTATCTTCGATCTCTTTCGGTTCAGTTAATTTATTCTCTAATTTTACTATAAATTTTAGGACCGGAAAACACCGATCGATCAACTTTTCCGATCAAATTGCCGCGTTTTATCAGTCCAAGTGAACGATCGCTATATTTTACATCGTCCTTAACCAACACCCGTTTTTCGGTCGGCACTAAAAGGGTTAAGGGTTAAAGAAAAAGGAAAACTGTTTATCGTGCTTATCCTTCATCAGAATCTCAGAATTTCGTGCAGAATATTTGGCGATCGATCGATCAACTTTGCAAAAGAGAAACTTGTTTTATACTGATGTTATTCGTATGATTTTCAGTAAATATTGAAATATCACAATTGGCATTATATTATTCTCCCATTCCGTCGTAATATTATATTATTCTCCCTTTCCTTCGTAATATGCTGCTTTTTAAATTTCTTATATATCATTCTTGGTTTGATTTTTACGAGCTTTTTCCTAAACCTCAATAAATTCGTCAAATTCGTCCAGTTATCATAGGCATCCGTTTTTCTCGGTACAAAAAGGGTTATTTCATACAGAATTTTTCTCGATCGATGGATCACCTTTTCCAATCGAATCACCGCGTTTCATCGATCCAAGTGAACAATCGCTACATCTTATATCGTTCTTAACCAACTACAACGTTCTAAAAATCTCTGATACTGGCCTGCAGCGGGGTAAAGGACAGAAGCGTAGGGTTCCTCCGTTGTAAAGAATGGTGCTTTTAGCGGGCCCTTAATCGGCGGCTATCGTTTACGATAGATATTTAATTAATGACCATCCTGCGCCGGAGGAACAGTCAGTTACGCGCGGCAGTCCATTAAGCTTGCTCGCGCTTATGCTTACGGCTCGGTGCGGTAAGTAGCAATAAAATCCTAACGATCCTTTCATAAATCATCATCGGGCAGCGTGTTTCGAAAACGAATCCCCGTGTCATGCAAAAAGCCATCAAATCGCATGGAGGGCTTCGTTCTATCCGGTAGAACCGTTGGAATTACACGGCAAGTGCGCGGCGTAAAAACGTTGTTGCACCAGCGTGAGTAATCTTCACGAAACAACGTGGAAAGGTATGAAGCGGAGGTGAAAAGGAACAGGCAGAAAGGGCGGAGAGGGAGGGAGAGAGAGAGAGAGAGAGGGTGAGAGGGGAAAGAGGACGAAGAGGAGAAAGAGAAAGAGAAAGAGGTAAAAGGCGCGTTCGCAAAGGCGACCGAAGCTGGCCGGCCTGGTCGGTTTGGCCCCGTGGGAACGCGTTGGTGGCCAGCTGCACTGATTGCCATGAGAGGACGTGACGTAGTCGTCGTCGAAGCCACACAGCCGCGCATGCAACACCGACGTGTGTCTTTTACTCTTGTGTGGACCCGCAGCTCTAGCGATGGGACCGACCCAGCCAAGTACAGGCTCCATTCAATCAGACAACTCGCCAATATACCTATGCTTCGTCTATAGACTGGTTAGTAGCAAATCGGTTCGATTCAGGATGTTGTAACCTTTGGGGTTTCTTTTTAAAGGTTGCTTTGGAAAATTTTGATATTCGTGGGTTGAGGGTTGGGGTTTCCAGAGGTCGAAAATACCGATGTGAGTTGTGTATCAAGATGTTGTATCCTTCGAAGTTTCTTTTCAAAGGCTGCTTTGGAAAATTTTGATATTCGTGGGTTGAGGATTGGGGTTTCCAAAGGTCGAAAATACCAATGTAAGTTATATACCAAGACGTTGCAACCTTCGAAGTTTCTTTTCTGCGGCTGTTTTGGAAAACTTTATCATTCGTGGGTTGGTTTTTCTAGAGGTCGAAAATACACATGTGAGTTACGAATCAAGACATAGTATCCTTCGAAGTTTCTTTTCTGCGGTTGCTTTGGGAAATTTTGCTATTGGTGGGTTGAAGGTTAAGGTATTCCAAAGGTCGAAAACACCGATGTAAGTTGTATACCAAGACGTTGCAACCTTCGAAGTTTCATTTTTGCGGTTGCTTTGAGAAATTTTGTCACTAGAGTGTTAAGGTTTTCTAGAGGTCGAAAATACTGATGTAAGTTATATACCAAGACGTTGTATCCTTCGGAGTTTCTTTTCTGCGGCTGCTTTGGAAAACTTTGCTACTGAGGGTTTAGTTTTTCCAGAGGTCGAAAATACCGATGTAAGTTCGAAATTTCTGCGGTTGCTTTGGGAAACATTGTTACTAGAGTGTTAAGGTTTTCCAGAGATCAAAAATATCGATGTAAGTTATATACCAAGACGTTGCATCCTTCGAAATTTCTTTTCTGTGGCTGCTTTAAGAAACCTTGCCACTGAGGGGGTTGAGACTTAGTTTTTCCATTATATTTCTCCACTATTAGTTTTTCCAAAATACCGATATAAATTCCGTGTGTTTCATGCAAATCGCTGCATCCAAGACTTTTCATCCTCCGTGATTTGCTTTGGAAAACCTTGATCACTAGAAGCTATGTTTTTCCAACCATCGAAAATACCTATGTAACTTACATATGTTCATATGTGTGTACGATGGATTTGGAAAGCTAAGAGAAACCAAGACCATGCCCGTGTCCCTGATGCGTCGCGTTCACATTCGAACAGCTGACTTTGCGTGTGTGTACTTTGAACAAAACCCGGTAGATCGAAGTGGATTCGGTTAATCGCGAGTCGGAGTATATATAGATTAGACGAGGGAGATGGCGGAGTGAAAAGTAAGAAGAAAGAGGGTGTATTTGTGGAAGACGTTGGGTTGAGCATTGTCAATATTGGTCGGAGAGACTGCGAAAGATTTTGTTATCTCTCGCGCGAATGGAATAGTTCTTCGAGTCGCGGATAAATATTTAACGGCGTAATAATACTCAGACGGTTTTGAAAAATTTCTTTCGAGAAACAACGTCTCACCTTTGCTCGGTCTCCGCGCGATTAACTATGTTTGCAAGTTTTTCTGACGTAATTTTTGAAATTTTCCGCAAGGCCGTCTATGAAAAACCGAGTCTGTCGCTTTCTTAGATGTACAATCTCAAAGATGAAAGACACGGTGACCGTTGCCAGGTTTCTTGCTTTATTGTACTCACGGTAATTTGCTAGATTTCATTTTCGGGACTCGACCTTAATAATTGTCTGGCAGTCGCGCAAAGATTGACTAAGCGTTTATGGTTTTGGAGTAGATCTTAGAACTATGACTCAAAACCGTGAGTCACCAGAAGAAGGCATAGAATTTCTCATCCTGCTATTATTACGAGCGAATTCGAGCAATAAAAAATTTGCATCTAACGCGTCATCCTAATTACCTAGTCAAACGCCTATTGTCTCCGATGCGCGTTCCAAATCTGTTAACCTTTTTTTCCAACTTGCGCAACCATCTGTTTTGTTCGGTTCGAACAGAGGAATCTGTCTATCCTATTCGAGAAGGAAGAAAATAAGAATAAATAATAATAACAAATGAAGGACTCGTTTTTTATTTCTCTCGAAAGATTAACGAAATTAAGACGAAATATTAAGGCGATATATTATTATTAAGACGGTATAAACGAAGTAACGCTAAATCGAGTTCCAACGAGAGAAATCTGTAATATTCAAGAAGAAACCAAAAAAGAAGGATTAAATACAAAACTGCCGCAAAATTAGAGATGCTTCAATAAAGGACTCGTTTTTCGTTTATCTTGAAAGATTAGTAAATTCGGAAAACACGAAAGTATCGTATACATACACGGAGTAAGACAAAATCGAAAAATAGCTCCATTTAAGAAGAAAAAAAAGAAAGAATAATTACAAAACTGCCGCGTAATTAGAGAAGCTTAAATAAAGGACTCGTTATTCGCTTCTTTCTAAAAATTAACGAAGTCGGAAAAGACGGAAAAGTTGCATACATATACGGAGTAAGAGAAAATCGAAAAGTAGCTCCATTCAAGAGAAGAAAAAAGGAAAGAGTAAATACAAAACTGTCACGAGATTAGAGAAGCTTAAATAAAGGACTAGTTTTTCATTTCTTTCGAAAGAATAGTGAATTCGGAAAAGACGAAAGAATCGTATAAATAAAGTAACGCTAAATCGAGGTTCGACGAGATTAATCTGTCCCATTCAATAGAAAGAAACAAAAAAAAAAAGAAATAAATACAAAACTACACGCAAGATTATAGAATCTTAAATAAAGCACTCGTTTTCCACTTCTCTCAAAAAATTAACAAAATCGAAAAACACGAAAGAATGGTATAAACAAAACAGGAGACTAACTCGAGATATAGCTTTATTCAGGAGGAAACAGAAAAAAAAGAATAAACACAAAACTACCGCAAGATTATAGAAGCTTAAATAAAGCACTCGCTTTCCACTTCTCTCAAAAAATTAACAAAATCGGAAAACACGAAAGAATGGTACAAACAAAGCAGGAGACTAACTCGAGAAATAGCTTCATTTAAGAAGAAACCAAAAATGGAAAAAATGAAAAACGAGTCCTTTATTAACCTTCTCTAATCATACGGTAGTTTAGTATTTTTTCCTTTTTTTGTTTCTCTTGAAAGATGAATAAAATCGGAAAACCCGAAAGAACGGTATAAACGAATTAGCCGCGAAAACGTAGAAACATCAACGATCTGTTCATCGATAGATCTTCTGCTAACTAGATCTATCCTCTCTAGGGGGTTCATCCGGGGTCAGAGAAGACCTCGTCTGCTGGATATAACCGGGTGAAAAAGTGCGGTGCGATCTCGCGAGAGAATCGGTTCCATCGCTAGCAATTCGCGGTCTCGATCGTGTGTCGTCGCGACTGGTAGTGGTGAAGCGGTGTGTTGTTGGCCGGCGCGCGGAGGGTCTCGGCGAGAGGAGAGCGGAGCGAGAGGAAGGATTCAGTTGGCTAGGGGCGTCGGGGCGAGGGGCGTCGCATTCCAGAGAGGCGCCGGCCAGTCTGCGGCACACCTGCGCGTTCGGTTGAATCACGGCGCCTCCGACATAACCCAATCTCTTCGTCCTTCTTCAGCCGGTCCGCTCGTCCGACCCTCTCCTCTCTCTTACCCTCTCTCTCCTCTTTCTCTTTCTCGTCCCACGAAGCGCCCTTCTCCGTCTTTACCTCTCCGACATACCCTCTCCTCCTCTCTCTTTATCTCTCTCTCTGCGCCAGAATACTTTATCTTCGTCGCGCTAGTGATAATCGTTCACTCTCTCTCCTTGTCTCTTCGCTTGAGTCTCGTTGACTCCTCGAGAGCTCAGAGAGACAGAGAAAGAGATAGATTCTCTCTGTTACTCCGCGTAGATTTTCCTACGATTTCTCGGCTCCGTTCAACCCCGAGCCGCGGAAGGGCCCTGTGAGAAAGGGAGAATAGGATAGAAGGGAAGAAAGGGACAGGGAAAAAGGAGACTCGGAGGAAGGAGCGATGTTACGTAGAGAGAATCGGAGGCGTGCAGGTGTCCGTGGTTCGTCGGACGGTCGGCACGTCTGTCAGTGCCGCAATCTAAGCCGCGCCGCCGGGCCCCGGACTCTAGCGACGGCTACGAGCGGACACCTGTTTTTCTTCCGAGCACCTGTTTTCTGCTACGGCCCTGCGGAACCGCCCGGCCAAGCGCGAACTTCTTTTTTCACCGGCCAGCCAACGTGACAGGAATCCCTATTTTCTTTCCGCAACGTTTCTCCCTGGCTTACGGTATAATCGATAATGTTTGCATCGACGCGTGGTCATCCAGCCAAGCTGCCGGATTAGCCCGGCTGGAAATAAGGCGCCTCTCTCTCTAGCAAAAAACCCATCGTTCAAATGCGTTTTCGTTGTTTCAATTCCCCGACGTGGTATTAACTGTTTTTATTCTGTCTTGTTTCTTTCTTTGCTTCGGTTTTTCTTTTTTTCATCCATTTCTCTCGATGCAGGGGGGTTTTTAACGGTGATGAGAGAGGAAAATTGATCGATTTTCTGTTTTTTGAAACGCGATCGGTGTTTGAATCGTCGGTTTCATTTAGATCGTGGCGAATAATCGTACGAAGAACTTTCGTTCCTTTTTTTCTCTTCTTTTCCCTCGTCGCAGAGGATTTTCGTCGGTGATGAGAGAGGAAAATTGATCGATTTTCTGTTTTTTGGAATGCGATTGGTGTTTGCATAGACGGTGACGAGAAAAATTTTTATGATCACTATAGATTATCGTGTGTTGTTTATTTTGACGATACTGGTGCATTGTCAAATCGTTTTCGGTCATAAGTCCCACTGTTTTTCGTTGTTTCAATTCCTCGACGTGGTATTAACTGTTTTTATTCTATCTTGTTTCTTGGGTTTTTCTTTTTTTGATCGATTTCTCTCGGTGCAGGGGATTTTTGTAGGTGATAAGAGAGGAAAATTGATCGATTTTCTGTTTTTTGGAATGCGATCGGTGTTTAAATCGTCGGTTTCATTTAGATAGTCGCGAATAATCGCACAGAGAACTTTCGTCCCTTTTTTTCTCTTCTCTTCTCTCGTTACCGAGGATTTTCGTCGGTGATAAGAGAGAAAAATTGATCGATTTTCTGTTTTTTGGAATGCGATTGGTGTTTGAGTAGACGGTGACGAAGGAATTTTTATTAACGCGATAGATTATCGTGTGTTGTTTGTTTTATTGTTGTTTCTAGTGTCTTGTCAAATCGATTTCGGTCATAAGTCCCACTGCTTTTCGTTGTTTCAATTCCCCGACGCGGTATTAACTGTTTTTTATTCCCTCTCTTCTCTTTCTTGCATTTTATTTTTGTTTCTCCCTTTCCCTCATCGCTTGGGTGATTTTCAGCGGTGATCATAGGGAAAAATCGATTGATTTTCCTTTTTTGGAAAGCAATCGACGTTTGCGTAGATGGTGAAATTTTTATTAACGCGACAAGTTATCGCGTGTTATTTGTTTTATTGTTGTTACTAATGATTATCGAATCGTTTTCGGTCATAGATCCCACTGTTACGAGCTTCAAATCTTCGGTTTGATTTCGATCGTTGCAAATAAATCGCACGGAGAACTTTATTTACTTTTTTTCTTGCCTTTCTTTCATCGCAGAGGATTTTCGTCGGTGATAAGAGAGAAAAATCGATCGATTTTTTTCCTAGATCACTATCGATCGATGTTTGCGTAGACGGTGACGAGGAAATTTTTATTAACGCGATATTAGTGTCTTGTCAAATCGATTTCGGTCATAAGTCCCACTTTTACGAGCTCGAAATCGCCCACCTGATTTTTATCATCGCGAATAATCGTATGGAGAAATAGGTCAAAGTAAAACTGCCGATGTTTGTTTCTATCGTGTTGTATGTTGTCCCGAATAAAGTGTTATCAGCAAATCTATTGCAACACTTCGACGTTGACACTCGCAGGTCATGGAATATTCCACGTTTCGAACTTTTATTGCCAATCCATCGATCATGCGCCATTTCGTAAATAATATATTCTTAATAAAATTCGCATCTGTATATCCGTGTCTGTATTTCTAAATTTCTAATCTAATTTTCTAATCTATTTTCTAAAATACCGAAACTTTTGGAAATAAGTTCCAACTTTCCTCGAACTATTCTAGAAATGAATTTTCTTCGATTCCAATTCTATGTTGATTATAAAACTCCTTAAAATTCCTTCTTATCCTTCTTTTTATTTTCCGTTTTAATTATCCTTTTATTCGCTCTTTATTACATCGGTGTAATAACCTCGAGTAGCTCGTTTTGCAATTTACTATGCTTAATTAGCTTCCCACGTCAACTGGAGTTTCTGAATCGTAATCTAATTAAAACTGCCAATTATATCGCGAAACGACTAATACTTAATATTTATTTCTTCTCATCTTTGTAACGTTCTGTATACAGTTAGTATTCCTGCATCGCGAAACAAACTTAACAGGCTTTCGAAGGCGAATCTCGAACGAAATTAATTCAAACAGAACAGCAGGAATGCCTTTCCAGAGTACATCCTTGTAAATGAATATATCGCATCGGTATTCGTTTCATAATACAGTCTAATTAACGCTAGAACTAACGACCTGTTATACGTGGCTAAATATACTATACATAAATGATGATAATTGGAGTGGTATGACGAGGGTAAGCAAGTATACGTAATTACGGTCCTGTTAGAATAAAAATCAGTTGAAGTTTCGTCGATTATAAGCATTAGGAATTATTAGTGTATTATTAGCATTTCGAAAACGGAAACATGTAAAATTCACTTGCTCTCTGACCCATTTGGTATTTCTAATTGCTTTTATTCCACTAAGTCGTTGAATTCTAAAGAGCTTCTCATGCTAAATTACAACGATAACACTCGTATTACGCTTCTTTCTCTGTCGAGTCATGGAAAAGAAATTTTATCCGAATTCCTGCGAGATGTACTTCGAGCCATGAAACGTTTAAATGTGACGGAAACTTCGTAGTAACCGATTAAAAATAAATACTCGATGGGTGATTTTTGTAATCGAATTTTCCAGGTATCCAAAAAGTCGAAATCGGCGACTTTCATCGGGCCAAAAATTGCGAAACACCGTAGTAACTGATTAAAAATAAATATTCGATGGGCGATTTTCGTAACCGAATTTTCCAGGTATCTAGAGAACTCGGTGGAAGCAATAGCAACGTGGAATCGAAATCGATGTTTTTCATCAAGCTAAAAATCGCGAAACACCATAGTTATGGACCAAAAATAAATATTCGATGGGTGATTTTTGTAACCGAATCCTCCTGGTATCCAAAGAGTCAAAATGGGTGCCTTTCATTGGCCACAAACTGCGAAACACTATAGTAACAACCCAAAACTAAATACTCGACGTGCAATTTTCATAACCGAATCCTCCAGCTATCCAAAGAGTCAAAATCGGCGCCTTTCATCGGGCTAAACACCGCGAAACACCATAGTATCCGATTAAAAATAAATACTCGTTCGAAGGGCGATTTTCATAACCAAATTTTCTAGGTCTAAACTCGTCGCAAGTAATAGCAATGTAGAATCAAAATCAGCGCCTTTCATCGGGTCAATAATCGCGAAACACCATAGTAATCGCTCAAAACTAAATACTCGACGTAAAATTTTCATAACCGAATTCTCAAGTTATCCAGAGAGCTGGTCGCAAGCGATAACAATTACGACTGGAAATCAACGCCTTTCATCGTTGCCAATAATCGCGAAACACCATAACAACCGTCCAAAACTAAATACTAAACGCGTAATTTTCATAACCGAATTCTCAAGTTATCCAGAGAGCTGGTCGCAAGCGATAGCAATTAGGACTGGAAATCAACGCCTTTCATCGTTGCTAATAATCGCGAAACACCATAACAACCGTCCAAAACTAAGTACTAAACGCGTAATTTTCATAACCGAATTCTCAAGTTATCCAGAGAGCTGGTCGCAAGCGATATGAACTGGAACCGCAAAATCGGCGCCTTTCATCGTTGCCAATAATCGCGATAGGAAAGGCCGAGCGATAAAGAGTTACTTTTTCCCAGGTCCGTTCATAGCCAGCAACTTCCCGGAAGCAAGGCAGCATTGTCTTAACCGTGGAATGCGAGGCGTTATGCAACGAGACATGCTACCGTGAGCCGGCCAGCACCCGGCGAGAGAGTTTAGAGAGCAACACGCTTGGTTTTTCTCTCTCCTCGCGAAACGTTGCTAGCGGCGGGTACGAAATCTCTTTTTTCATCCTACGAAGCAGAACTAGAGCAGGCAGAAGGGAACCGGGTGGAAACGTGAAAGGAGACTCGCACGGTTTACGCGAAGAACGCGACCGGGCACGATAATCCTGCCGGACGTGAGAGACCTGAGACTCATTCAGTGACGTGGGAACGTGTGCAGATACCATTCATAAGTCGGCCGTGGCGTGTGTGAGACAGGCCGTGTGCACGTGTGCGTGTGATCTAGAAGCCGTAGAATCGCGCGCGCGCACCGCACAGAGCGTTGTTTGTCTCAATTTGCGTCGCGACAGTTCCCGGCGCAAGCGTCGAGATGCCAGAGAGCCGATTTTTCCATCCAGGCTAATAAATCGTCCGAGAAGTCCGGCTTTTGATCTCTCTGAACGCTTCGTGGCTTCGGCAATAATTTATATTTCCGCCATTCGAGCTTATCTTCCGCTTATCTCTTCCGCTCGACGTGTCCGCTTTTGTTCCGATGACAAGGTTTGTGTTAGATCGTTGGTTTATAGAGGTTTGATCGGATAGAAAGACGACTCGAAGCCACCGCTAGGCCCGGTCGAGAGAGCCACCAGGACACCCGCAGCCTTTCCTTCACGGCTCAAAACGAGTGTCGTGGGATTCGTGGGAGCCTGTTTTCCGTTGCTGCCTTGTTCCATCGCGACCACGGACCCCACGCCGTTGTTTTATTGTCGAACGACCGCGAGGGAGAGCTCGAATTTCTGCTAAGATTGGAGAACACGCCTTAGGCGACACCGTTCCCTAGGTCCTCCTCAGGTGCGCGCTCGACAGGCCTCGGTAACACCCATCTCTCTCCTTTTTCCATCGTTCCGTCTTTCCATCGTTGGAGTCTTCTACCTTTGCTACGGTAACGATAATTCGACAAGCGTGTTCTCGCGTTAAGATAGTTTCCGCGCATGTCGTAAGTGAAGAGGCTTATCATCGGCGATATGGAAATCTGCCACGATAGCGAGACTTGGGAAAGAATGCGTAATTGGAACGAGTTGGTCTGGCTATGGGAAGCTTTCGTTTAGAATCACCGTAGAGATTTGAGAGAGTCACAGAAATTTCTTTTTCTTTTGATCCGTCAGACTGGGGAAGACTATGATTCGAATAAAATATGGCAAAACTGTGAATTGGAAATTCAGTCGTCAATGTACGACGTAAACTCGATACCGATAAACTTCTCTGAGTTTAATTTTAATATAGAAACACACAAAGACTATGATTCGGGTAAAATATGGTAAGACAGTGAATCGGAAATTTTGTCGTCAAAGTTCAACGTAAACTCGATACAGATACACTTCTCTGAGTTTAATTTTAATATAAAAACACGGTAAGGATATTCCAGATTCTACAAAGTAACTTATCATAGGTGATACGAAAACTTGCGACGATAGTAAGACTTGGGAAAAATGTGTAATTGGAACGAGTTGGCCTGGCTATGGGAAGCTTTCGTTTTGAGGCACCATAGAGATTTGAGAGGGTCACAGAAATTTCTCTTTCTTTTGATCCGTGGGATTGGAGTAAGACTATGATTCGAATAAAATAAGGTAAAACAGTGAATCGGAAATTCTGTCGTCAAAATTCGACGTAAACTCGATACCGATGAATTTCTCTCTGAGTTTAATTTTAATATAGAAACACACGAAGACTAAAAAAGTGACTTATCATCTGTGATACGAAAATTTGCGACGATAGCGAGACTTGGGAAAAATGTGTAATTGGAACGAGTTGGCCTGGATATGGGAAGCTTTCGTTTAGAATCACCGTAGAGATTAGAGAGGGTCACTGGTGACAGAAATTTCTCTTTCTTTTGATCCGTGGGACTGAGGTAAGACTATTATTTGGGTAAAATAAGGAAAAATAGCGAATCGGAAATTCTGTCGTCAAAGTTCAACGTAAACTCGATACCGATTCACTTCTCTGAATTTAATTTTAATATAGAAATACGCAAAGACTAAAATTCGGATAAAATAAGATGAAACAGCGAATTAGAAATTCTGTCGTCATAGACCAACATGAACTCGATACCGATGCACTTCTCCAAGTGTAATCTTAATATAGAAACACGCAGAGACTATGATTCGGGTAAAATAAGGAAAAACAACAAATCATAAATTCAGTCCTCATAGACCGACGTAAACTCGATATCGATGCACTTCTCTCCGAGTGTAATAATTTGAATATAGAGCCATACAAAGACTATGATTCCGATAAAATAAGGAAAAACAACAAATCATAAATTCAGTCCTCATAGACCGACGAAAACTCGATACCGATGCACTTCTCTCCGAGTGTAATAATTTGAATATAGAAACATACAAAGACTATGATTCCGATAAAATAAGGAAAAACAACAAATCATAAATTCAGTCCTCATAGACCGACGCAAACTCGATACCGATGCACTTCTCTCCAAGTGTAATAATTTGAATATAGAGCCGGCAAGGATACTCGAGTTTCTACCGGTACCTCGGCACGTAAGACGCATAGCGGCTTAATCGAGCGTACTAAGGAAATCCGTGGGATCGTAAAACCGCGAACGACCTCTGGAAATCTCGCGTAGGAACGAAACGGTTACCGCCGAAACTTTCTACCACTCTACTCGAGTGTATCACGCGAACGAAACTCGGCAGGCCGGGATAAAATTGGCTTTCTTTCGCGCGGAGGGAAGAGTCCCGATGAAAGCAAGTAATCTAAATTGTTTTCGAATAGAGCTCTCGGCGAGGTTCCCGCCGCACGAGCTCGACGTGTCCAGCTTTCTCTACTCCGAGAAGCACAGCTGCGTTAATACGTTCCGGTGAAAGAAAGACGCATCGCTACCACGTCGAGGTACCACGAACAACCACCACGAGAACCACGACCAACGATGTTCCTTCGTGCGAAGACCGATCAATAAGACGATCAGGTTTATAGCGTTCGCCGAACCGTCCATACGTGAGCACCGGCTAATTTACGACGCGCCTCGCGATAAAGTGTCGTCAATTCTGTTATATAACGAAAGCGAAACGTTGCGAGTCCGGCGACGATAGCCGCAGATGTTCCCTGACTCGGTCGTCTCGTCGCCAATCCTAGGGGTACATTTTTGATCTACATCTGCGCTCAGTGGGGTCCTGGAAACCTTGAACTTTCGGCCCAGGCGCAGGGGTCCCTGAGAAAATTCGAGTATTCGTCCAGGTGTTGCCAACGCTTAGCACCTGGAGATTCTCGAGTTTACCGTTATATTTCTCTGGATGCCCTTTATTCCCCGACGCAAATCGCTACCTAAAACGCATTGGTTTACGTGTCACATCCACCCAACCGCGAATTATCCAAATTCCGCTGCAAAGTCTCTTCTGCTCGTGGTGATACTCGAAATCGATGGAGTTTTTAAGTCTATACGATGAGATACTCGCAGTGCCGATGATGTTTCGTGGTTTTTAGTTTTTACTCGTGTGGAAAGTCGAATCGGATGGAATATAAGGTTGTAAATACGTCGCAAGACGATGTTGACGCAGTGAT
>NIJG01000168.1:107393-121196 GCA_002201625.1 Euglossa dilemma
CTTTATACTAGTATGAAAATTTGAATCGGATAGAACAATCGGCTATAAATAGCTCTGTCGCGAAGACGACGTTGATAAATAATTAACGAGACGCAACGAAGAAGGCTAATCGTTACATCACCTTGCAATCCGAACGAACATTAACGAGTCACCGTTAATCTTGATAAATCTACAGGTAAAATTACCAAAAAACCCACCTGACCTTAGTCTTTCATGAAATTCCTCGGATTCTTCGTTATTTTTAAATACCATTGTTGCGAAGACGACGTTGCTAAATAATTAACGAGACGCAACGAAGATGGCTAATCGTTACATCACCTTGCAACTCGACCGAACATTAACGATTCCCCGTTAATCTCGATAAATCTACAGGTAAAGTTACCGAAAAGCCCACCTAAACTCAGCCTTCCATGAAATCTATCGAATTCTTCATTATCTTTGAATCCATGGGCCGTTTTCGCGAATAATTCTTATCCCTTCTTCGTTTCTTCCCGCCCGAAAGAATTGCCTGAAAATTCGACTCGAATACAACACGCGGCTATAAATATCATCATCGCGAAGATGACGTTGATAAATAATTAAAGAGACGCAACGAAGAAGCTTAATCCTCGCATCGCCTTGCAACCCGAACGAACATTAACGAGTTACCGTTAATCTCGATAAATCTACACCTAAAATTAACAAATAAACCATTTAATATCAGTCTTCCATGAAATCCCTCGGATTCTTCGTTACCTTCGAACCCTTGGGCCATTTCCGCGAATAATACTAACCCCCCTTCGTCTCTTCACGCCCGAACGAATTGTCTGCAAATTTGAAGCGAATAAAACCGAATAAAATACGCGATTTGATAAATAATTAACGAGACGCAACGAAGACTAATCATTGCATCGCCTTGCAATCCAAACAAACATTAACGATTCCCGTTAATCTCGATAAATCTACACCCAAAATTACCAAAGACCCCTGCTAACCTCAGTCTTCCATGAAATCCCTCGAATTCTTCGTTATCTTCGAACCCTTGGGCCATTTTCACGAATAATTCCTATCCCTTCTTCGTCTCTTCCCGCCCGAAAGAATCACCTGAAATTTCGAATCGAATAAAATCGATTAAAATTGAATAAAACACGCGATTTGATAAATAATTAACGAGACGCAACGAAGACTAATCATTGCATCGCCTTGCAATCCAAACAAACATTAACGATTCCCGTTAATCTCGATAAATCTACACCCAAAATTACCAAAGACCCCTGCTAACCTCAGTCTTCCATGAAATCCCTCGAATTCTTCGTTATCTTCGAACCCTTGGGCCATTTTCACGAATAATTCCTATCCCTTCTTCGTCTCTTCCAGTCCGAAAGAATTGCCTGAAAATTCGACTCGAATTCAACACGCGGCTATAAATATCATCATCGCGAAGATGACGTTGATAAATAATTAACGAGACGCAACGAAGACTAATCCTCGCATCTCCTTGCAATCCAAACGAACATTAACGATTCCCGTTAATCTCGCTAAATCTACACCCAAAATTACCAAAAACCCCACCTAACCTCAACCTTCCATGAAATCTCTCGAATTCTTCGTTATCTTCGAACCCTTGGGCCGTTTTCGGGAATAATTCCTATCCCCCCTTCGTCTGTTCCCGTCCGAAAGAATCGGCTGGGCAATTTCGCTGGCTCGTCGGCAATTAAACGGATCGCCGGCAGCGCTGGTTTTATCGAGACCTGTCGATCGAGCCTGTACCAGGAAACGAGCAGGTTTCGGGTACCCCTCTCTCTCTCTCTCTCTCTCTTATACCATTGAAGGTAGAAAATCCGTGGCGGTTTCGGCCAGGTGTCCCGCGGAATCGCCGGAGGTGAACGCCGAGGCTACACCGGGGACCGTGGCTTTCCTATTTGTAATTAATGAAATGCTTTAAAAGACACCTGTGCGACCATCTCTGCGGCACAGGTGGCAGGCTGGTTACACGGCGATAAACCTGGGCTTGTACAGGTGCGCGGCGCAGGTACGCCGGCACTCTGAATCGGGAACTGGCACCGGTGCGGTGAAACCCCGTCACAGGCGACAGCGATGACCGTTTTGGCGATTACACGCCATCCACGGCTCGGACTTATCGCTCGTTAAAGATTATACGGGCTTACGCCGGCTGAAAAAGACGAATTCGCTGGAAACGCGGTAGAACCGGCCACGTTTAATTAAACAGTAGCGATCCGGAGGTTCCCAGCCCCTCCGGCGCGATCTTGTTTGCCTCTCGAACGGGAATCCGCCGTGTTTTCACGTGCGTCCGTGTAATTACGGGGGATTATGATTTCATTTAGCTTGCAATTTCACCAGTCGAACCGCCCGTGGTTATTCTACTTTTGTCGCTCGTGTTTCTTCCCCTCCGCGAACGGCACTTTGCATACGGGGCTGCTCGTTACGTCCTCGTTTCTCGTAATTGCGGGAAATTTCATGCATTTCGGGATTACGATTTCATTTAGCTTGCAATTACTCGGTTCACGGACCCGTGGTTAGCCCCTTCGGGCTTCTCCGCGATCATCGTTTTCTTTGTTTTTTACAATTGCGGGAAATTCCACGTGTTTTCGGGACCGCCGTTCCACGTTCGGCTTGTAATTTATCTCTCAATCGACGGTGCGCGGTTATTCTTCCAGCTTCTCCGTTTCATACCGGAGAATATACTGCTTTATGCTCCGGTATTTTTGTAAATCGGTACTTCATCGAATTCACGAACACGCCGATCGCGAAACAACCGAATCCTCGGTGTAATTTCGCGTAATATCCGTGGAGTAATTTCGCGAGGAATAGTCGAGCTGTTCAGAGAGTTTATTATTCGAAGCGCGTGCGACGATGGGCATCGCGATCGCGGTTCCTACGTACTAATATTAATCGGTTAATCGATCCTCCGATACCAGGATCGCGAATAAATTAACGTAACGTCTCCTGTAATTTCTCTCTTGCCGAGATAACCGGGAACCTCGTCGTTGGCTTTAAAAACCAGTCGCGAGTAAGCGCGTGGAGATATAAGACGCGAAACGCGTACATCGCGAGGAAAATACGGGAAATTCAAACGAATCCTGAGAATTTTCCGGCGTGTAACGCAAAGGTTAAAGAATATCATCTTTCATACGCGAGATGAAAATGAGGATGCAATTTATTTATCGTTTCGTAAGGTAATACAAGCGTGTTAATTTTATCTTGACGGTCTATCGAGGCGTCGTTTTGAGACACGACGTTAGTTTCGAGCCGTGTACGGCAAATATTTGTTCTTTCGCGTTGTAACGAGTAATTTGGCTCTGATCGACGGAGTCCTCTTCAGTCTCGGCACAATACACGGTAACGACTCTATAACAAATACACCGCGTAGGATAATTAGGAAGGATCGTTAGCTGGGGTTGGCTTTACGAGCTTGCGACGAGATGTTCGCGTTGTGTCGCAGCCCCGAGCATAAATTAAATTCCACGTGTCTTTCATCCCTGGAATAAAGTCTTTAACCTCGACTACCCTTCGTGATCGCCCGGAAATCCCGAACCCTACGGTCCCGTTACACGCCATCTTTTGCAGTTAGATATTATGACCATGAAGCGTGTTCAGCTTGTGTTTCTTTGGGAAATTTGTAAGGTCTAGATTGAAAGTCTCGAAAAGAAGGAAATTTCTTGAGAAGATTTGGAGCTGAGATACTAGATCTAAGAGGTCTACGATTAATACTCTTATAGGGCGAAATATTCTTGATAATATTCAGGTTGAAAGTTCAAAGTTTTCGAAAGAAAGAAACTTCTCGAGAATATTCGAAGCTGAGCTACTAGACCTGAGAGATTCACGATTAATAACTCTTCCAAAGCGAAATATTCAATTTTACATCGACTATTTTGTTGCTGTTGATCATGGAATGGCTGATGAATTCCGGAATTCGAAGAGTAGCTGAAAATTCTAAAGGGAAAGAAACTTCTCTGAGAATCTTCGGAGCTGAGCTACTAGATCTGAGAGATTGGCGATTAATAATTCTGCCAAGGCGAAATATTCAGTTTTGCGTCGATCATTCTACTATTGGTTATCGAACGGCTGAAGAATTCTGGAATCCGGCGAGTAGCTAAAAATCCTAAAGAGAAAGAAACTTCTCGAGAAGTTTAGAAGCTGAGAGATCTACGATTAATACTCTTCCAAGGCAAAATATTCAATTTTGCATCGACTATTCTGTCGCTATTGATCTATTGAATAGCTCAAGAATTCCAGAATCCGTCGAGTAGCTGAAAATCTCAAAGAAAGAGAAACTTCTCGAGAAGTTTCGAAGCTGAGAGATCTACGATTAATACTCTTCGAAGACGAAATATTCAATTTTGCATCAACTATCCTATCCCTATTGATCCATCGAACGTCTGTAGAATTCCGGAATCTGACGAGTAGCTGAAAACCCCAAAAAGAAAGAACTTCCCGAGAAGCTTCGAAGCTTCACTACTCGACCTAAGAGATCTACGATTAATACTATTCCAAGACGAAATATTCAATTTTGCATCGACTATCCTATCCCTATTGATCCATCGAACTGCTAAAAGAACTCCAGAATTTGCCAAGTATCAGATTCTACCACACAGATACTTCTTTCTCTACTTTCTTCATGGTACACAAGAAATAGAGACGAATCTCTATTTCGAGTATCTACGACAGGTATTTTTCTCGTTCCACTCGGGAAAATCGAATCTCATCTCAAAGACGGACTAACACACCGCGATTCGGTTTCCCAGACGACGGAGCCTGCGATTCCGATAAATGATTTACGAGAAAGAGCGTTTTGGCCCGTTAGTTATTTACGATTACTCGGCGGGACGTAACTCGATCGGTGGTCGACAGGTAGCCGGAAAATTGGTAGGTGTCGAGGCTGGAAACGTTTGGCCGGCCTTCATTGTCCGTGGACCGTCATAAACGACAGGGATAGCCCGTGTTGTTTTCACCGGACTTTCCTCGCCTCGTTTGTTTTTGCATGACAATGCCATTATGCCGGCGCAGCGAGGATCCGCCGATATCTCGTCTCGCCACGGATACCCGCATTGTTTCCGACACTGCATAAAGCCACTCGCCGTTTCTTTTCTTCCTTCCTTCCTTTTTTCCCCTCATCGACAACCAAGCCGACCTCCTCGAAGGACGACCCGTTTCACCGACCGAAATGAGCAACCGGCCGTAAAAGTGGACGTCGCCGAGTCACGTCCGACAGCGTCTCTCGGCGTCTCGTAGCGTCGTCTCTCAGACTATCGTCCTTTTAGCCTATCGCAGCTGATATATTACGTCTTCTTTACACAACACACGTGTGTTCGCACGTGTACGTTTACACGGATGGTTGGAAAATTCGCCGAGAGAGAAAGAAAGGAAGAGAAGAGAGAACGATCGCTGACAGCTGGCCCGGTGTAAAAAGAGTTGACGACCGACACCTGCCGGCTTCCTGTGCCAGAAACCGTGGAAAAAAGGGGAGCGAAGCTCGCGTTCCGTGATTTTCATCGCGTGGCCGTTCACGAAGGACATCCTGTTTCGTGTCCCGAAGCCAGGGACCTGCTCCAAGTGGCACATGGCGGTGAAAAAGAGAGAAAGAGGGGAAAAAGGCGACGCGAAAATTATCGATTCGATACGGGAGGAACGGGATACCAGGCTCTGAAGAAGGAAAGAAAGAACGAAGAGCGTCACGAAGGCACGCAGTCGAGAAACAATCGGGGTCCTCGTGTTTCTTGGGAAAATTCGACCGTCGGGCCCTGAACGGGCCACAGAAGGATCGTGCAGGTGTCGAGCTTTAAAGGGATCCTTTGCAGTCTTATTCCAGTCGGATGTAACCGAGCTTTCGGCTCGGGCCCAGCGTTAAAGATGTAATTGAGGTTGTTAGACCTCCAGGATACTTCGGTTACTGATCGGTCGGTTAGTATCCGGGGTTGTTTAGCTGTTATAACTCTTGCATTTCGAAATTGTGCGTACCGTTACGATAATCGTCTAAAACCGTGTACTGCGGTTCTTTTTAAACCGGCAACAGGGTTTAATTAGCTTTAATAGTTAACCCGTAACGGATAGTCTTCTGTTATTTCGTCTCGACGCTTTTTACTCGTTTACCTGTTGTTCCGGGAAATTGGTATTAATTATTGGCAAGCGGTGCGTAAAGGGTATCGAGAAATAAGTGTCATCGCGTGCGGGTATTATAGCTGAAAAGAGGAAAAAAAGTGGAATGTGAAAATAATTCACTTTTTCCGGGATGATTTGCCATCGCGAATGATTTTATCGTAATTGGTGGTAACTCGTTTGTGAACGCGAAAACAGAAATTTGACAAGGTGTACTCGCGAAGTTAGACTTTCAATTTTACCTTTGGAATCGTTATCGGTATAACGAACGTTAATTTTTACGTAATTTGTCTACCTATTTTCATTTAGTTTCACTTAGAGTTTAAATTTCGTGGTAACTCGTTGAATGCGAACACAAAAGTTNGATTTGCCATCGCGAATGATTTTATCGTAATTGGTGGTAACTCGTTTGTGAATGCGAAAACAGAAATTTGACAAGGTGTACTCGCGAAGTTTGAATTTCAATTTTACCTTTGGAATCGATATCGGTATAATTAACGTTAATTTTTACGTAATTTGTCTACCTATTTTCATTTAGTTTCACTTAGAGTTTAAATTTCGTGGTAACTCGTTGAATGCGAACACAAAAGTTTAAACAAAGGAAATTTGACAAGGTGTATTCGCGAAATTAGAATTTCAATTTCACTTTTGAAATCGTTATCGGTATAACGAACGTTAATCTTTACGTAATTTGTCTAGCAATTTTCATCTAGTTTCATTCAGAGTTTAAGTTTCGTGGTAGCTCGTTGAACGCGAACACAGAAATTTGACAAAATGTACTCGCGAAATTTGAATTTTCAATTTTACCTTTGAAATCGTTATCGGTATAATTGACGTTGATATTTATGTAATTTATCTACCTATATTCATTTAGTTTCGTTTAGAGTGTGCGTAGAGTTTCATTTGAATTTCAATTTCACCTTTGAAATCGTTATCGTTATAATTAACGTTAATCTTTACGTAATTTATCTACCCATTTTCATTTACTTTCATTTAGAGTTTAAGTTTCGTGGTAACTCGTTGAACGCGAACACAGAAATTTGACAAGGTGTACTCGCGAAATTTGAATTTCAATTTTACCTTTAAAATCGTTATCGGTACAATTAACGTTAATCTTGACGTAATTTATCTAGCAATTTTAATGTACCCGCGTTTAATTAATTTTACAAGTCGATAGTCCCAGCGCGAATGTTAACAAATGGAGTAACACGGGAAGCAATTTTCATTTCTTTAATCTAAATATAACATACGCGTGTAGAAATTACGAATCGACGTACATAAACGTGTTTTCTGATATCCCTGCCTTGTTCCACATAGTCTGACATACTTATGCTTGCAGTCCAGCTATATTATTCGTCATGGACGAATAAATTAAGCTCTCTACGTATGCGCGAAGCCACAAGGAGACGCGGAATTGCAATTTCCATCGAAGGTACCAAATTCAGGACGTGAAAAATCATTTCCGTTAGACGTATTCGCTCAGAAACTGGAAGCTCGCGAGGTTAAATTACATTTGCCTGAATTAGACTAAAATTACACTTAACCGGCCTATACTTACATCGGCGAATCGGAACGAAATAATTTTACAATGCACGGTTTCTCGTAATGAAAGCACAGCGCAAAGGGTTAATACCCTACCACCAGGTGCAAAACGTTAAAATACCGAGCGTTATTACCGTTCGATATCTGCCGGTCTAAAAAAACTGGACCCGTGTTTCCAGTTAAGATTCGACTTTATTGCAAGTACAGCCTGCCTTTATTATACCCGGACTATAATGCACGTCTCTGGTACGGATCAACAGCATAAATCAGGAGGCTAATTACACACGCGGACACCGGTAGCCAAAGCTGCAGCTATGAAAACCGATGGATACTAAATGGTGTTTCGTCTGTGAAGGAACGTTTATCTTCGTGGCAGACGCAGAAGATTTCCGTAGCATCGGTGTCCGGGAACACGAAAACAGGCGGCTCTAGGAAAACCGATGGCTATTAAATGGTATTTCGTGTGTGAACTCGAGTTCGCAGGAGATAGGAAACATTTCCATGGCATCGGTGTCCGGGAACACGAAAACAGACGGTTCTAGGAAAACCAATGGCTACTAAATGGTATTTCATCTGTAAACTCGAGTTCGTAGGAGACGGAGAAGACTTCCATGGCATCGGTGTCCGGGAACACGAAAAACAGGCGGCTCTAGAAAAACCAATGGCTACTAAATGATATTTCATCTGTAAACTCGAGTTCGCAGGAGACAGAGAAGTCTTGCATGGCATCGGTGTCCGGGAACACGAAAACAGACGGCTCTAGGAAAACCGATGGCTACTCTACGGAGAAGATAACTAAAATGGTGCTTAGTCTGTAAAATCTGAATCTCTCTAAGTTCGCAGGAGACGGAGAAGACTTCCGTGCCATCTGTGTCCGGGAACACAAAAACAGGCGGCTCTAGAAAAACCAATGGCTACTAAATGGTATTTCATCTGTAAACTCGAGTTCGCAAGAGACGGAGAAGACTTCCATGGCATCGGTGTCCGGGAACACAAAAACAAGCGGCTCTAGGAAAACCAATGGCTACTCTCACGGAAAAAATAATCAAAATGGTTTTTCGTCTGTGAAATCTGAATCTCTCCGAGTTCGTAGGAAACAGAGAAGACTTCCATGACATCGGTGTCCGAGAACACGAAAAACAGGCGGCTCTGGAAAAACCAATGGCTACTAAATGATATTTCATCTGTAAACTCGAGTTCGCAGGAGACGGAGAAGTCTTGCATGGCATCGATGTCCTGAAACAAGAAAAACAGGCGGCTGTGGAAAACCGATAGCTACTCTCACGGAGAAGATAACTAAAACGGTCTTTAGTCTGTAAAATCTGAATCTCTCTAAGTTCGCAGGAGACGAAGAAGACTTCCATAATATCGGTGTCCAGAAACACGAAACCAGGCGACTCTAGGAAAATCCGATGACTACTCTCGCGGAGAAGACAACCGAAATCGTTTTTCGTCTGTAAAATTTGAATCTCTGCGAGTTCGCAAGAGACGGGAAACGTTTTCGTGGCATCAGTGTCCGGGAACACGAAAACAGGCGGCGTTTTGTTTTGCTTATCGAGAAATCTGGCCTCGAGGAGCGGCAGGTAATATAAGGTAGCGGCTTAAGCGACGGAGGAATCCGAAACGGCCGAAACTCGGCCGGCTTTCAGGCGTAGGAGAATCCAGTATTTCCTTTGCCTTCCTTTTCTCCGGCTCACGCACCAGGTCATCGCGAGAGTTCAGGCCTGTCCCGGGTCTTGCCTTCCCGCACATGGCCACCCAGCCGTCCTCCGACGTCTTACCTTCGCGAGTCCTCGCCGATTTATCGTCGTCAGCGCGCCGACCGTCGCGCCATTAATCTATTCGGTTTAGTTCGCAGTTTTAACCGAGCCTCCACCACCTGTTGGAAGTGTTATTACTCGCCGTAACCTCGCTACCTGTTGATAACGACATGGCTACGAGGCTGCTCGTTCGCTCTAATATCCCGTGCAAGGGTACGCCGAGTAGCAGCGTTTTCGCTTAGATTACCTGCGCGAAAGTCCTCTCGTCTCCTCTCGTCTCGTCTTCTCTCGTCTTCTCTCGTCTCGGCTCGTTCACACGTGTCGATCCAAGGATCGGGCAAGCATTAACATACGTCTGACGAAAGGTATGGTTGTTTCGTTGCTCGTAGATAATTCAGACGACGGAAATTCAAAACGACGCGGAATGACAGTGTCTTTATTGTTATTTCGGTCGATCTTGAATCTCGAATTATTCTGTCACGAAAGTTGTTGCTTTGTCGAAAGTTGTCTCGTCTCCTCTCGTCTCATCTTCTCTCGTCTTCTCTCGTCTTGTCTCGTCTCGGCTCGTTCACACGTGTCGATCCAAGGATTGAGCAGGCATTGACATACGTCTGATGAAAGGTATGGTTGTTTCGTTGCCCGTAGATAATTCAAACGACGGGAATTCAAGAAGACACCGTCTTTCTCGCTGTATTTCACTCAACTTTCAATTTCAAATTATTCTCCCGCGAAGGTTCTTGCTCTGTTGAAAGGTAATTCAGCTGATGAAACGCATAGTTTTTCCGCGTTTTCTCGAACGAATTATTAAACGAAACGTTCCCACAAGGAGATACTTGACTAGATTTTGAGATCGACGCCGAACTGCAACGTCTTTCTCGCTATTTCGCTCCATTTTGAATTTCGAATTATTCTTCCACGAAGGTTTTTGCTTCGTAGAAAAATAATTCAAGGTATCTGACGAAACGCGTAGTTTTTCTCCGTTTTCTCGAACGAATTATCGAACGAAACGTTCTCACGAGGTGATACTTGACTTAATTTTGAGATCGACGCGGGGACAGCATCGTGTTTCTCGCTATTTTTCTCTCGCGAAGGTTCTAGCTTTGTTGAAAGGTAATTCAGCTGTCGAAACGCGTAGTTTTTCCCCGTTTTCTCGAACGAATAATCAAACGAAACGTTCCCACGAGGAGATACTCGATTGGATTTTCAGATCGAACGCGCTCGGACGTTGCGAAAATTCGCTGCACCGTTTTGTCGGCTATTTTTAAAGCTCCCACGCGTGTCCTCGACAATAACGCGTTAAATTACTTTATAGCCACGGAGTAACGCAAGAGCCGTGGACCCGAGGAAAAGGAAAAATCCGGTCTTTAGCATTTAAACGTGATTTATAAGACAGCGAATTCCGTTGAACGCAGGATACGAGAGAGGCCCGATTGAAATCTCAATGACTGACATTGATTTCCGCGATAAGTCCGCGTTGCGAAAGAAGAAAGCAATACGAGCCGGTGACGTAAAGGATTTAATTCGTATAACCGCCTTCCAAGAACCTCCTCGACTCGTAAGCGCTGCCCACAGAATCGCGGAACCTTTTTCCTTCTTTTCCTGCATTCCTCAAATTTCCCGTATCGTGTCCGCGTCGCGTACACGCGCGATTATGAAATCCCCGTAGCCAAGTATGCACGCACGAAAAGTGAAAGAAACACCGTACACGAAGTGTCACGTACGCTCGCATACGCGAAACCGTTCGAACGTTTACGCGTGATGCTTTTAACGAGTGCTACACACGCGCGATGAATTAAAACATTCGAAACGATAATCAGGAATATAGAGACTCTGCAGTGAAAACAGCCTTAACCCTTTGCGGTCCTATGTCGAGTGTGATTCGATATTGAGAAATTGTTTTAAGAGATTTACATTTGAAAAATTACAAAATATAACAATAGTGTAAATATAATTGATTTTAATTCCAATTTGTTTCTTCCTTTATTTGTTTAAATAGCCCTATTTTTTAGTCGAAATTAATTCCAAATAATAAATTTAGAAACGTTAACCCTTTGCTGTCCTATGTCGAGTGTGATTCGACATTGTTTAAAAAAATATACACTTGAAAAATTACGAAGTATAGCAATAATGTAAATGCGAGTGATTTTTAATCGAATTTGTTTCATCCTTTATTTATTTAAATAGCTCTATTTTTTAGTCGAAATAAATTCCAAATAGTAAATTTAGAAACGTTAAAGGCGACTGGTAATAAAATTGAAATGTAATTCGAACCGCAAAGGGTTAACACGATTTCTCGTTTAACTCACTAGCGCCACCGTGGCCTACATCTACAATAAACGTTGAATTATTTTCTAGTCTTCCTACCTTTGCAAGCAACCTGTACCATGCGCGATGAATTAAAACATTCGAAACGATAACCAGGGATATAGGAACTCGCCAGTGAAAACAGTGTTAAGACGATTTCCCGTTTAATTCACTAGCGCCACCGTGGCCTACATCTCCGATAAACGTTGAATTATTTTCTCTAATTTTCCTACGTTTTCTACCAACATGTATCACGCGCAATGAATTAAAACATTCGAAACGATAACCAGAGATACAGCGAGGATAGATTCGCCAGTGAAAACAGGCTTAACACGATTTCCCGTTTAATTCACTAGCGCCACCGTGGAGTGCCGGAATTATTAGGATGTTCTGAAAGTAATTTCGTTTTTTTCAAATAGAGGACTTAATTGTATTTTTTTACAGCCAATTTTACACTTAAGCCGCATAAAAAGAAAAAAGAAAACAAAATTACTTTCCGAACAACTCAATATTTTCTAATCTTGCTTCGTTTGCTACTAACCTGTGTCACGCGCAGATAATAACAATTACGACGTTGCAACGGAGAAGAATAATTACGTATAATCGTATTTCTATCGAAATAAAAGTTAGTTGCAGGAAAAACAGCTACAGCGGGTGTAGAAAGTATTCGTACATCGGTCAATTTCAAACAAAATATATTCTTGGAGATCTTTGGAGTAAATGCAATGCAAAAAGTAGTTTGTAAACTTAACGAGAAGTACACCGATCAATTTCGAACGAAACTTCGCGAAATGGTAGTTTATTAATTATTTTTTTTTTATACATAATGTATTGTACATATTCTTGGAGATCTCTAGAGTAGATGCAGTGCAAAAAATAATCTGTTGTTCGTGTAATTTGTAAAATTAACAAGAAAAATTAATATATCAACATCGGCTCTGTCTAAAATTTAGCGTTACATATATTCTACGAATTATCAAAAAAATGAATAATAGCAATTATAAAAGCATTATAATAAGCATATTCAAGCATTTTAGTTTATCCTAGTTTACACACGCACACTTTGCTAGTGTAATATGGCGATTGTACCGTATGTACTTAACGTGTACCCACCTCTACCCTATTCGAGCTAACAATTTCGCGAAAAGCCTGTATTTTAGAATTTAGTAACTTTTTCTGTTTCATATTTTAGTTATTTCTTCTGTTCCAGATTTCTATTATTTCTTCTGTTTCAGGTTTGAATAATTTTTCCTGTTCCAGATTTTTATTATTTCTTCTGTTCCGGATTTTTATTATTTCTTCTGTTCCAAATTTTTAATATTTCTTCCGTTCCAGATTTTCATTATTTCTTCTGTTTCAGGTTTGAATAATTTTTTCTGTTCCAGATTTTGATTATTTCTTCTGTTTTACAATTTAATAACTTCTTCTATTCCAGGTTTCAACAATTTCTCCCGTTCCACATGTATATTATTTCCTCTATTTCACAATTCAATAACATATTCTCTTCCAAATTTCACTCATTTCTCCCGTTCCACATTTTCCTTATTCCTCCACTTTCAAATTCCAATAATCTCTTCAGTTCCATATTTCAACAATTCCTCTGATTCCAACAGTACCTACCTAACACATACCCACCTCTATCCAATCCTACCAATCTCTCCCGCGAAAATCCGTCAATCGCCATGGACCAACGTCTATTTCGATACTTAAAAAAAAACTCATCTCGACCGTGCTAGGAACTTATCATTCCTCCCTCTCCGAAATCGCGGCATCGAGCCAACTTTCCCCCATAAATCCATCAACTCGGAGAATCCACCTGAAGCCATTACGAGCCTAACTCTTCGATCTAAACACCGTGTCTCTCTTTATCAGCTTTGGTTTCGCGAAAAAGGGAGCCGGTTAGGTCGAATTTTCTTGAAAAAACCGAATATCCGTGGGGCCCGCGGTAGGCGTGAGCGGTTTTCGTTTCACAGGCGTTCTTCGTGTACGCGCTCTACCTGTTGCGAAGGCCGGACAGAGACGAACGAAGAGAGAGAGAGAGAGAGAGAAAGAGTAATGGAAAGAGAGAGAGAAAGAGCTGTCGCGGGGGCCCCGGCCGTTC
>NIJG01000168.1:121386-131735 GCA_002201625.1 Euglossa dilemma
CCCTGGCGACAGACTGGCGGCCGCGCACCTGCACTCGCTGAGAGAGCCGACAGTCAGGGCCGCACCTACTAAGACCCAGCTCCCCTTCCGCCATCGGCCCCGAGACACAAATCGGCCCAGTGCATTCCTCCTCTCCTTATCTCCCACGGACCGGCCACCGAAAAGGTCACGCATCTGATTCCACCGGATTACCCACTTTTTTCTCCTTTTTTCTCCTTACGCTCTCTTTCCTTTTTCTCCTCACCGAGGAATTTTTCCAGACGTTGAAGATTAAATCGATGCTTCGCGAAGGGGTTGCTGACGAGATTTCAAAGACGATGAGGTAATATACAGATTTACGTTTCGTTTTTTAACGATCGTCGTTTACTTCGGAGACTCGAGAAACGAGTATATTCAACGATTAGACCCCTGTTTCGTAGGTGAAAGGGTTAAAGATTCGATTGGTTGAGAAATGAAATAATATTTTTTGGAATAGATAGATAATATCGTGAATTCGAGGGTTAGAGTCTTCGTGGTGTTTTCTCTTTTCTTTTTATCCAACTTTTTCTTCTTCTTCGGGATTTTTGGGACTCGTAGGACGATTAGACCACCGTTTTGTAATATAGGATAGGTGAAAGGGTTAAAGATTCGATTGGTTGAGAAATTAAATAATATTTTATGGAATAGATAGAGTAATATCGTGAATTCGAGGGTTAGAGTCTTCGTGGTGTTTTTTCTTTTCTTTTTATCTACTTTTTTTCTTCTTCTTCGGGATTTTTGGGACTTGTAGGACGATTAAACCACAGTTTCGGAATATAGAGTATATGAAAGGGTTAAAGATTCGATTGGTTGAGAAATGAAATAATATTTTTCGGAACAGATAGAGTAATATCGTGAATTCGAGGGTTAGAGTCTTCGTGGTGTTTTCTCTTTTCTTTTTATCCACGTTTTTTCTTCTTCTTCGGGATTTTTGGGACTCGTAGGGCGATTAGACCCCTGTTTCGTAATATAGAGTAGGTGAAAAGGTTAAAGATTCGATTGGTTGAGAACTTTGGGACTAGATAGAGCAATATCGTGAATTCAAAGGTTAGAATCTTCGTGGTATTTTCTCTTTTCTTTTTATCCACCTTTTTCTTCTTCTTCGGAATCTTTGGGACTCGTAGGACGATTAGACCGCCGTTTCATAATATAGAGTATATGAAAGGATTAAAGATTCGATTGGTTGAGAAATGAAATAATCTTTCTCTGACCAGATAGAGCAATATCGTGAATTCCAGGGTTAGAGTCTTCGCAGTGTCTTCTCCATCCTTTTTTTCTTCTTCTTCGGGATTTTTGGGACTCGTAGGACGATTAGACCACTGTTTCGTAATATAGGTTAGGTAAAAGGGTTAAAGATACGATTGGTTGAAAAATGGAATCTTCTTTTTCGGATCAGATAGAGCAATATCGTGAATTCGAGAGTTAGAGTCTTCTTGGTATTTTCTCTCTTCCTTTTATCCACCTTTTTTCTTCTTCTTCGGAACTTTTGGGACTCGTAGGTACGATTAGATCGTTGTTTCGAGATAAGAAGATGAATCAGGGGTTAAAGATTCGATCAGGTGGTCATTTGGAACTGTTTTCCAGGCTCGACCGAGCGATATCGATAATTGCACGATTAAAATCGTTATAGAAAACTTTTTTTCGCAGAGTTTCCGTGTTCTCTCGTGAGACAGAGTGTGATTCCTGCGAAGTCGGTTCGTCTGCGAGGCAGGTTTAATAGCGATAGATTGATAAGGAAGCGAAGGGTCGGTATACAGGGAGTATAATGATTTTTAAAAGTAATTTGCCTCGGAAACACACGTTTTAAGCTGTTCCCCTTCTCGGAGATTATCGACGTGGCAGTTTTAATGAAGATGCTACGCGATATGAAGACGCGGATATAATAATTTTTAAAAGCAATTTGCCTCGAAATTCGTACTTCTCCCAGCGTTTTACGCCTGTCAGTGGCTCGGTTCTTATTATTCCCTTCGTTGTTAAACGAAAATCGAGCGGAATGAGTGTAATTTGGCTATATGTTATTTTTGCCGATCGCTCAGCTCGCGGTCTCCTTATAAATTAAGCGATCAAACGATACTCGGTGATTGCAAGGTGATCCAGAGATTACAATAATTTCGAAAAGTACCAGCACTTTGCGAATACTCGTTCCCCGGCCGATGGGGTAACACACTTGTTACACAAATGACAGGATAGGCTTAATTCGATTACAAATGAGCATTGATTGAAAAAAAGAAACGAGAAAGCGTAGCTCGGTTATACCGATCGAGTGATTAAATTAATCCTGAATAAGCTGGTTCGCGAAACACACGCTTCTCCGACGATCTTCCAAAGATCGTCGCTCGAAATCGTTAATAATCCTCTCCGTCGATTAACACTAGGTTTACGGACATTTTTGAATATCTATCTTTATGGAGACCCGTCAGATTTACAGGTAAAGAAAGCTACGTATTTTCTTAAAAAATAAAACCATGAGTTTGATTTAACCCTTTGCACTGGACGATTTTTTGGTAAAAGAAGAGTAGAAATTCACAAATTTTCTGCTACAAAACTGACGTTACTTTTTTCAGTGGTAAATAAAGAATCGTGTAATAATTAACACGTAAAATTATTTGATTTCGATATCTCGATATTGTTATATTATCTTAAATTTGATATATTAATCTACATGGGCTTTCAAAATTTTATGGTGACTGACAGTCGTCTCCAGAGTGCAAAGGGTTAAATTTAATATAAGTTGATTAAATCTATTAATATTGTATAATTAATCCAACTCACCCGTCAAATTCACGGGTCCCGTTTAATCTAGTGTTAAAATCTAACAAATCCATCTCGTGAATCGTTAATTTCGAAGCTACGCGCGAGATTACTCGCGTTTTCACGCGGAATCAGCGGAAAAGAGAGGTGAATATTTAACACTAGGTTTACGGACGTTTTTGAATACCTATCTTTATGGAGATCCGTCAAATTTACGGATAAAGAAAACTATGTATTTTCTTAAAAAATAAGACCATGAGATTAATTTATATACAATTACGATATTAACAAGTTTAATATAATTCGATTAAATCTATTAATATTGTATAATTGATGCAACTCACCCGTCAAATTCACTGGTCCCGTAAATCCAGTGTTAAATGCTAGAACTTGAGCGAGCATCGATATCGGCTGGAGGAAACGCCATTGTCGAACGACTTGTTTTCAGGCCATTAGTTGTTCCACATGTTCGAGGCGCGCTATCTTGAAAACATCCGGTGTTATTCCGAGTTTAATCGGCGATACTATCGTTTTCTAGTCGAATAAAGAACCGAAGAATTTCGTGTCGCCGAAAGAAAACCGATTTATCGATCAGAGGCTAATCGTCCTCCACTTCGTATCTCGGGGAAAAACGAGAGAAAACGGAGGAGAGAAGGAAGGAGAGGAAAAGACGCGACTGGGTGAATAATAAATCCAGGCCTCGGAGATTTATTTTCACGCCGGTGATTCAAGTTGTTAACAGATGACACCGATATATCGCGAGGCGCGTGATATAGTCGCGCAGGTTATGGATATTAGATTTCATATATTTCAGAATCGATCGTGGACGTCCGANGCGTGATATAGTCGCGCAGGTTATGGATATTAGATTTCATATATTTCAGAATCGATCGTGGACGTCCGATCGATGAATAAATCCCGCCGTTAGAGAAGTCCGTGTCCGGCTAGGCGTTTTTACTCGCTCCGAGTCTATATTTATTCGTTCTCTTAGCTTTAATCACTGGCTCGCGCACGGACCTCGTTACATAACCTGCGCCGAGAGCCGGTGGTGCCGTGCCGCTTGGAAATACGACGAAGGCTAATCATCTTTGCAAATTTCCACTCCTCCTGGCGCACGTGCAACGCACTCCCGTTCCTCGGCGAACAAATCAAACGAATTCTCCGTTTCTTCCGCTACTTTACGAGCCGGAACGCCTCGAACCCGTGCTCCGGCCTCGCCGTTTCATTTTGCGTCACCTCCTTTCCGCCTCTCTCTCCCTTTTCCACCTTTCCCTAGACTGTTTGATTCTCTCTCGCTCTCTCTGCGAGAGAGGCTTATAGGTTAGCTTGGATTTCTAGCCCGTCGAAACTGAGAGACCTCTTCTTCTTCTTCTTAGTCCATGGAATCAACGCGTTGTTTCTCGCGGAACGGGAAAGGACAGCCGGACGAGAAAGTGCCGTTAAAGTAATTACTAATCGCGGATTATGTTCCCTATTTCCGTTCTCCTTTGAGAACTGGCGCGTGAAAAATTACCGTCCACGGCCGGGTTTCATGTGCTTCGGGAATATTACAAGTGGACTTTACGCGTTAAACCAAGCGTCGATCAGTTGTAACGGAGTTGCGTTTATATGGTTAGAATTATTATTAATTTGATTGCGATAAAAATTTCGTGTGACTGAAATTTTCGATGGAGGAATGTTCGATTTTAGTTCCTCGAAATTATTATTAACGCGTTCCGCGTTGAAGCGAGTTGCGATCATTTGCAACGGACTTGCAATTATGTTCTTATAATTCTTATTCCTCTGATCACGGTGAAAATTTCATAGGACTAAAATTTTGGAAGGACCAACGTACGATCTTAATTTCTTGAAATTATTATTAACGCGTTCCGCGTTAAACTAAGCGTCGATCAATTGTAACGGACTTGCGTTTATATTGTTATAATTCTTATACTTTTTATTCCTTTGATTACGATAAAAATTCCGTGGGACTAAAGTTTTGGAAGGATCAATGTTTGCTCTTAATTCCTTAAAATTATTATTAGCGTCTTCCGCATTACACTAAGCGTCGATCATCTGCAATGGACTTGCGTTTATATTCTTACAATTCTTATTTCTCTGATCATAGTGAAAATTTCATAGGACTAAAATTTTGTAAGGACCAACGTTCGATTTTAATTCCTCGAAATTATTATTAACGCGTTCCGCGTTGAACCAAGCATCGATCATCTGCAATGGACTTGCGTTTATATTCTTATAATTTTTATTCCTTTGATTACGATGAAAATTCCATGGGACTAAAATATTCGATGGAGTAACGATCGCTTTTTATTCCTCCAAATTATTATTAACGCGTTCCGCGGTTGAACCGAGTTGCAATCATTTGCAACGGACTTGAGTTTATATTCTTATAACTCTTATTTCTTTGATTGCGATGAAAATTCCGTGGGACTGAAATTTTCGATGGAGTAACGTTCGATATTAATTTCTCAAAATTATTACTAACGCGTTTCGCAGATGAACTGAGTTGCGATCAGCAACGGACTTGCGTTTATATTCCTATAACTCTTATTCTTTCGATTACGATGAAAATTCCGTGGGACTAACATTTTGGAAGGACCAACGTTTGCTCTTAATTCTTCGAAATTATTATTAACGCGTTCCACGTTATACCAAGTGTTGATCATTTGCAACGTACTTGCGTTTATACTCTTACAATTCCTATTCCTTTGATCACGATAAAAATTCCGAGGGACTAAAATTTTGAAAGGACCAACGTTCGATCTTAATTCCTTGAAATGATTATTAACGCGTTCCGCGTTGAACCGAGATGCGATCATTTGCAACGGACCTGCGTCTATATTCTTACAATTCTTATTCTTTTGATCACGATAAAAATTCCGTGGGTCTAAAATTTTGAAAGGACCAACATTCGCTCTTAACTCCTCAAAATTATTATTAACGCATTCCGCATTGAACCAAGCGTCGATCATTTGAAACGGACTTGCGTTTATATTATTATAATTCCAATAATTCTTATTTCTATTGATTATAAGAAAAATTCTGTGGGACTAAAATTTTAAAAGGACCAACGTTCGCTCTTAATTCCTCGAAATTATTAATCTAGTTGCAACGTAACGCCGTTCCTCCTATAGAGGACGGGTGATCTCCCAAAGGTTTCCCACACCTTGAAATTGGAAGGAATATTATAATAAATCGTTTCTCGTCGGAAAAGGTTGGCAAGACGGTAATTCTGCCAAAGGCAGCCGTGTGTTTCCGGTGACTGCAAAAATAGAAAGTCTGAAACCTGCCATTTTGGTTGGTCTAGTAGTTATATCGCGAAGGCACGTTTCCACGTGACATTACGAGCGACGGCTTTCGCTGTCACCGCGGCGTTTTTTCGCCGATGTTTTCACGCAGCTCGACGCGATGAAATTCAGTTGTTCCTTGAACATGGCGTCGATAGAGGCGGCACTCGGTGCAGTTCGCTGGCATTAAAAAGTCGTGACACGAAGCCCCAATGTCACGACAACGCGCCGCTTCTAATTTTCACGACGACAAAAGTCACGACATTTCGTGCGACGAAAGTAAAAGTCCCGATTCACCGTCACGTGCAAACGTGCCTTTAATGATTAATCGGCCGCGCGAATTCGGACTTTGAAGCGATCGTCGGCGAGCCGGCGATGAATAGCGTTTTCGAAAGCGGAGGCAGAACTGCCAGGCTTGTCATTAGAACAGCCGTTTCAGCCGCGGAAAAAAACTCGCTATGTCCAACAATAGTTGACAAAAATACTACTTTCTTCGTAGAACCGCAAATAATTCCGTTCCGGAGAAAACTACGTACGTTTTCGACATTCGATCATGGAAGCGTTTTTCTCGTTCGCAAGAAGAAATTCGAATTTCTGTCACATGTGCATTCTCTTGGAACAGTACAAATAAAAATTAATAAGAAACACAGCGTCTTTAAACGCGCTTAAGAATTACAAAGTCGTCGTGGAAAGTGCAAAGATAAAAATGCAGCTTTTTTCGAAGAACCGTAAATAATTCTGTTCCGAAGAAAACTGTACGTTTTCAACATTCGATTACGGATAGTTTTTCTCATTTGAAATGAATTTCTGTCACTCTTTTCTTCACTTGGAACAGTGGAAATGAAAATTAATAAGAAATACAGCGTCTTTAAACGCGTTTAAAAATTACAAAGCCGTCATGGAAAGTGGAAGACAAAAATGCAACTTTCTTCAAAGAACGGTAAATAGTTCCGTTCCAGAGAAAACTATGTTTTTAACGTTCGATCGTGGAAGCGTTTTTCTCGTTCGCAAGAAGATTCGAATTTCTGTCGCTCGTGCATGCACTTGGAACAGTAAAAATGATAATTAAGAACAAACACAGCGTCTTTAAACGCGTTTATAAATGACAAAGCCGTGGTGGAAAGTGGAAGACAAAAATGCAACTTTCTTCAAAGAACGGTAAATAGTTCCGTTCCAGAGAAAACTATGTTTTTAACGTTCGATCGTGGAAGCGTTTTTCTCGTTCGCAAGAAGATTCGAATTTCTGTCGCTCGTGCATGCACTTGGAACAGTAAAAATGATAATTAAGAACAAACACAGCGTCTTTAAACGCGTTTATAAATGACAAAGCCGTGGTGGAAAGTGGAAGACAAAAATGCAACTTTCTTCAAAGAACGGTAAATAGTTCCGTTCCAGAGAAAACTATGTTTTTAACGTTCGATCGTGGAAGCGTTTTTCTCGTTCGCAAGAAGATTCGAATTTCTGTCGCTCGTGCATGCACTTGGAACAGTAAAAATGATAATTAAGAACAAACACAGCGTCTTTAAACGCGTTTATAAATGACAAAGCCGTGGTGGAAAGTGGAAAACAAAAATGCAACTTTTTTCGAAGAACCGTAAATAATTCTGTTCTGAAGAAAACTGTACGTTTTCAACATTCGATTACGAATGATTTTTCTCATTCGCAATGAATTTTTCTCATTTACGTATTCACTTGGAACAGTGGATATGAAAATTTAAAGAAACACGGTGTCTTTAAACGCGTTTAAATATTAAAAAGTCGTCGTGGAAAGTGGAAGACAAAAATGCAACTTTCTTCGTAGAACCGTAAATAATTCCGTTCCGGAGAAAACTACGTACGTTTTCGACATTCGATCATGAAAGCGNAACACGGTGTCTCTAAACTCGTTTAAAGATTACAAAGCCGTCGTGGAAAGTGGAAGACAAAAATGCAACTTTCTTCGAAGAACCGTAAATAATTCCGTTCCGGAGAAAACTGTACGTACGTTTTCAACATTCGATTACGGATGGTTTTTTTCATTCGCAATGAATTTTTATCGTTCGTGCATTCACTAGGAACAGTGGAAATGAAAATTAATAAGAAACATAGCGTCTTTAAACGCGTTTAAAAATGACAAAGCCGTGATGGAAAGTGCAAGATCGCGCAATCAACGTTTCTTTCGTACTTCTTTTACTGGCTTACGTAAACCAGGCGATACTCGTATCAATATTCGTTCGGAAACGACATATCCGTTGCTATAATAAATGTAACCCTTTGAACCCGAAGATCTTTCGCTACGGGGAAGCAGCGAGTCTCCGACTTTCCTGCTACAGAGTCGATAATATCTATGAAACCTTAACAGCACAAGTAATCCAGCTATAAATCAGCATATAGACCATTCTACTTAAACATCCCGCGTGTGCCGTTACGTCAGTTTAAACTCGATATCCTCTTGTGTCTTTATATCTCTGTCTCTTTATATCATAATTTTTCTACAAAGTGACCACTGTGAGTCGGTTCTGGCACGCGAACAGTTAACCGTCTCTTAACGTCTCTTAGCACCTATCCATTCGCCTGAATTACCGTGATATCGATCACACGATGTATCCCGATATTTAAACTTACGATTTCTATCGGAAAATTACTAGAAACTCGCGGAGAAAAGGCGAAAATCCGCGGGGAGTGACCACCGTGAGTCGGTTCTGGCACGCGAACAGTTAACCGTCCTTTAACGTTTCCTAACACCTCTCGATTCGCCTGGATTAGCTTGACATCAATCACACGACTCACTTCGATATTTAAACTTATCATTTTTATTCAAAAATCGCTGTTGAATTCGCTTAGAAACAACGAAAATCAGCGCGGTGTGACCACTGTGAGACACTTGTGGTACGCAAACATTTGTCGTCTCTTAACGTCTCTCAGCGCCTCTCGATTCGCCTAAATTAACATGACATCGATCGCACGATATATTCCGATATTTAAACTCATAATTTTTATACAAAAATCGCTGTTGAATTCGCTAAAAAACGACGAAAATCCGCAGGAAGTGACCACCATGAGTTGCCTCGAGCACACGAATATTTAGCCGTATCTTAACGTCTCTTAGTGCCTCTCGATTCACCTGGATCAGCCTGACATCGATCACACGATTCATTCCGATATTTAAACTTATAATTTTTATAAAAAAATAGCTGTTGAATTCGCTAAAAAACAACGAAAATCAACGCGGTGTGACCACTGTGAGTCACTTCTGGCATGCAAACATTTATCGTCTCTTAATGTCTCTCAGCGCCTCTCGATTCGCCTAAATCTACATGACATCGATCGCACGATGTATTTCGATATTTAAACATTTAATTTTAATCGGAAAGTTATTAAAAGCTCGCGGAGAAAAGGCGAAAATCCGTGCAGAGTGACCACCGTGAGTCGCTTCTGGCACTCGAACATTTAGCCGTCTTTTAACGTCTCTCATCACCTACAGATCGCCCGAATCAGTGTGATATCAAAAACACGATTCATTCCGATATTTGAACTCATAATTTCTATGCAAAAATCGCTGTTGAATTCGCTGAAAAATCAACAAGAATACGCGCAGAGCGGAGCGAGTCGGCCATCGACATAGAGGGCAGCTTGATCGCTTGGACGAGGGGACCGGGGAACGGCCGTAAATTACGATACTTAATTACGGTAATCGGGGTACGGTTTACGTGTTGCAGTTCGTTCGATTGGCCACGCACACACGGGCTCTTAGGCGTGTAGGTAGGCCGAGCTGATAAGGCTTATCTAGCGCGCGCCACGCCGTGGCTGAGTTTGCATATCAATGGGAGTTCTTAAGAATAGACACTCGCGTGTCGCATTCAGCCGGCACTCACGCGCGTTAATTCGCCCGATTACAAGCTGTTGTTGACTTTCAGTCTCGCGTTTCTTTCGGTCCGATTGCACGAGCGCCATTCCTGCCAGAAGGAAAACCTTAGGGGACCGGAGAACGAGTTACGCTGGCAGCGTGAGAAATCGCTGAAATTCATTCTTCACCCCGTTCTATTAGGTTGGCGCATATGAAATGTCGGATTTTTAAGCGAATATACAAAACTGCGTATCTTTTTTCAAAAGCTGTTTATTCGATCAAAATATGCTCCATTCGCTTCGATACACTTTTCCCAACGAGACTTTAAAGCATAGATGCCTGTGTTAAAAAAATTCTGATCTTTAGAATCGATAAACTCTGATATCGAATTTTTCAAACTGTCTTCATTTTCATACCGTTTAGCTCGTAAAAACAGTTCTAAATGTTTAAAAAAATGAAAGTCGGTT
>NIJG01000168.1:161076-189291 GCA_002201625.1 Euglossa dilemma
GGATAGATTCGTATATATGATAAATGCATCGTTCCCTACAATTAAATGAGGTTATATTAATTCCGTAACGTACCTTGTCACTGTATCGATCCTATTATTGTCATTTCTATTATCGTTAATTATTTTTATATAATATATCTTACAGAATTTCTCTCAAAGGAAGAAAAAGAGAAGAAGAAAAGGAAAAAGAAGTTTGCTGCGAATTTGCTTACAAGTATATTCGCAAACGCTGTTTCATTTACGAATTCAATAGCACAAAGGTTAGCGTAAAATGTTTATTCATTTTTCACGAACCATTAAAATGCGCGAATAGGCCATTCGTATGAATGGTCAACAAGTGTGGATAAACACATGATTCATAAAGTCCAAGAGGTGGTTTGTATTGACATATGAGAGTCCTAAACTATACGCCCAACCTTGGTCGATTTGTACATGGAACGAGATATATTATTTTAGTTTCAGGTTTACACAAAAGGCCCTTGGCGATGTTTATTTAACTTGGTATTCTTTATCCTTCTTTCCTTACCGCATCCTTCCTCTGTTTCCATTCCGGAAGCTGCATCGATTTTTTCCCAAATTCTTTTTTCCAACTTTTCCAGCTTTTTTCAAAGCACTTCGAAACCTCCGCGAAGTTAATATTTTTGGAATTAGACAAAATTCTACGTCATGGTTAATTTCCCAATTCTCCAATTTTGTAAATAATTAATACTTGGTAATTTACAAAATATTTCAAATTAGATATTATTAATTCTTCCATGCAATTTGTTTTGTTATCCGTTAATTACCTTATCAGATATTTATATCCTTATCTTAATATTAAATTGGCTACGGAAAACACACGATAATGATAATTTATAACTATAGAAATACTTTATTGGACTAGTACTTACGCTTTGGTTACAATAATGTTTCTAGGGATATATCTAAGGATATTATAATAATCGTTCTTAAGGTATTAATTGAGTAGGTCAATAAATAGTGGAACAATAAGGCACTCTGAAATAAATATAGATTTCCACGATCTGTTATCATCATCTGACAGGGAACGAGGCTTTTTCGTTCACAAACAGCAAGATTCTCTTTCGTTTCTCGATGAACAAGGCTGGAATGCCTTCGCTGGATAGAGGTATTAGAAATAGGAGAGCTGTGGTTCGTGATTGTGACGCATTGACATGCTCTGATGTCCAGAATGATGGAAATTCTGGATCTCGTGAGCTCCCTGCTGACCACGGAACTGATTAGAACCCGATGACGTTGACGATGACACGTTGCAACTGTTGTTCATTAACATAGAAGCGTTCCCTCCTTGCAGAGCAAATGGCCACGACTGCAATGAATATTAAAAGTATTTTAACCATAACTTCCTTCTTCGTTCCTCCAATTTTCTTTATCTTTTATATATTACATTATACACTTCGTACGTTTCGTTCATTTCACAATGAAATACATAAACAAATTATAATTATAAACAAATATTTTAAATTGCGATATATTAATACTGATCTTACATCTCCAAAATTTTCATAAAAAATTCCGTATTCAACGTTATCGCTGTGATTACTCGTTTTCGCGACTTTTATTTTAATTAATTTTAAATAATTAATCGTTCAATATTTTCCCTTTCGTATTTTTTTTTAAAGTATCATCTTTTATTTTTCGTATACCGGTCGTCCGATCGATTGTGGTTTATTTGGGGTTGATAGTTAAGTTGGTCTTTTTTATATTTCATCGAAACGGAAGAGTGGTTTGTATTTTTCACGGGAAGAAGCGTAATTTCAATCGGAAGAGTGTAAAAGGAATAAACGATGGTTCTTGAAATAATGGAGCTAAGTTAGAATTAATGGTGGAAGAGGATGGGTGGAAGCTTTGAGAGTGATTCGATCCACCTGGAGAGACGTAAACAGAGAACGTGTCTGCGAAGACGACGTTGCCACGCCGACTGGATCCACCTGGATCCTTTGTTATTTTATGGGCTCGTAATCGTGACACTGAAAATTGCAATTATGCAAAAAACTCTACGGAAATATCCTACGCAACGCGTTTCGTGTATTTATAAGAGTATTTATATCTCTAGTCTTAAATTTCACCAGAGGAGAGAGATCTTTGAATATTGTCTTCAAAAAGCCAACAGCATTACTGTATCGATCACATACTTTCGGTGTTAGGAACATAGGACGGTGAAAATTTTAGATAAATATACGATAAAAGTCTTTCGTGTATCCATCTTCGATCAAACGAACACAAAAAGCCAGATTTAAAACAGGAAATAATTTTTAGAACTGGTTGAAACGAAGCAAGGAGTGATCATTGAAGAAAGGAAGATAAAGGCGTACAATATTCACGAAGAATATAAAGGACTCGTCGAAGACAAGAAAGAAAATTAAAAATATANTTAAAAATATAAACTGAAAGAAGTAGGACACATCGGAAATTACCCTTACGACTAGCATAAAATGAAACTAAACGCTTAAATAACTCGGAGAAAATCCTCTAGATTATTTTACTCACGCATAAAGAAAGTAAATCAGGAAATATGGAACTGACCAGTGCCAAAGAAGAAATTGAAAATATAAACGGAATAAGCAGAAAGAAGCAGGACTCATGAAACAAAGAAAAGGGAATTAAAAATATAAACACAATAAACGAAGAGAAGCATGACCTATGAAATAAAAAAAAGGGAATTAAAAGTATAAACAGAAAGAAGTAGGACACATCGAAAATTACCCTTACGAACTATCATAAAATGAAACTAAACGCTTAAAAAACTCGGAGAAAATCTTTTAGACTGCTTTACTCGTGCATAATAAAAGTAAAAAAAGAAGAAATTAAAAATATAATCGGGATAAACAGAAAGAAGCAGGGTATTAAATATATAAAATATACGAAGAATGGAAAGGACTGATCAAACAAAGAAAAGGGAATTAAAAATATAAACAGAAAGAAGTAGAACACATCGAAAATTACCCTTACGAACTATCATAAAATGAAACTAAACGCTTAAAAAACTCGGAGAAAATCCTTTAGACTGTTTTACTCGGGCAAAATAAAAGTAAATCAGGAAGTATGGTACTGACCAGTGTTAAAGAAGAAATTAAAATTATAAACGGAATAAACAGAAAGAAACAGGGTACTACATATAAAGTAAACAAAGAATGGAAAGGACTGATCAAAGGAAAGGGAATTAAAAATATAAATAGAAACAAGTAGGATACTAACGAAAATTACCCTTACGAAATAGCATTTTTAATACTGATTGGAACGAAGCAAGGAATCATTATTGAAAAAAGGAAGATAAAGACGTACGATATTCACAAAGAATGGAAAGAACTCATCGAAGGAAGGAAAGAAAATTAAAAATATAAACGAAATAAACAGAAAGAAGCAGGACACTATAAAGTACACAATAAATATAGACACTAGAAATATAAAATACACAAAGAATGGAAAGGACTGATCAAACAAAGAAAAGGGAATTAAAAATATAAACAGAAAGAAGTAGGACACATCGGAAATTACCCTTACGACCTATCATAAATGAAACTAAACGCTTAAATAACTCGGAGAAAATCCTCTAGATTATTTTACTCACGCATAAAGAATGTAAATCAGGAAATATGGAACTGACCAGTGCCAAAGAAGAAATTGAAAATATAAACGGAATAAGCAGAAAGAAGCAGGACTCATGAAACAAAGAAAAGGGAATTAAAAATATAAACACAATAAACGAAGAGAAGCATGACCTATGAAATAAAAAAAAGGGAATTAAAAGTATAAACAGAAAGAAGTAGGACACATCGAAAATTACCCTTACGAACTATCATAAAATGAAACTAAACGCTTAAAAAACTCGGAGAAAATCTTTTAGACTGCTTTACTCGTGCATAATAAAAGTAAAAAAAGAAGAAATTAAAAATATAATCGGGATAAACAGAAAGAAGCAGGGTATTAAATATATAAAATATACGAAGAATGGAAAGGACTGATCAAACAAAGAAAAGGGAATTAAAAATATAAACAGAAAGAAGTAGAACACATCGAAAATTACCCTTACGAACTATCATAAAATGAAACTAAACGCTTAAAAAACTCGGAGAAAATCCTTTAGACTGCTTTACTCGTGCATAATAAAAGTAAAAAAAGAAGAAATTAAAAATATAATCGGGATAAACAGAAAGAAGCAGGGTATTAAATATATAAAATATACGAAGAATGGAAAGGACTGATCAAACAAAGAAAAGGGAATTAAAAATATAAACAGAAAGAAGTAGAACACATCGAAAATTACCCTTACGAACTATCATAAAATGAAACTAAACGCTTAAAAAACTCGGAGAAAATCCTTTAGACTGCTTTACTCGTGCATAATAAAAGTAAAAAAAGAAGAAATTAAAAATATAATCGGGATAAACAGAAAGAAGCAGGGTATTAAATATATAAAATATACGAAGAATGGAAAGGACTGATCAAACAAAGAAAAGGGAATTAAAAATATAAACAGAAAGAAGTAGAACACATCGAAAATTACCCTTACGAACTATCATAAAATGAAACTAAACGCTTAAAAAACTCGGAGAAAATCCTTTAGACTGCTTTACTCGTGCATAATAAAAGTAAAAAAAGAAGAAATTAAAAATATAATCGGGATAAACAGAAAGAAGCAGGGTATTAAATATATAAAATATACGAAGAATGGAAAGGACTGATCAAACAAAGAAAAGGGAATTAAAAATATAAACAGAAAGAAGTAGAACACATCGAAAATTACCCTTACGAACTATCATAAAATGAAACTAAACGCTTAAAAAACTCGGAGAAAATCCTTTAGACTGCTTTACTCGTGCATAATAAAAGTAAAAAAAGAAGAAATTAAAAATATAATCGGGATAAACAGAAAGAAGCAGGGTATTAAATATATAAAATATACGAAGAATGGAAAGGACTGATCAAACAAAGAAAAGGGAATTAAAAATATAAACAGAAAGAAGTAGAACACATCGAAAATTACCCTTACGAACTATCATAAAATGAAACTAAACGCTTAAAAAACTCGGAGAAAATCCTTTAGACTGCTTTACTCGTGCATAATAAAAGTAAAAAAAGAAGAAATTAAAAATATAATCGGGATAAACAGAAAGAAGCAGGGTATTAAATATATAAAATATACGAAGAATGGAAAGGACTGATCAAACAAAGAAAAGGGAATTAAAAATATAAACAGAAAGAAGTAGAACACATCGAAAATTACCCTTACGAACTATCATAAAATGAAACTAAACGCTTAAAAAACTCGGAGAAAATCCTTTAGACTGCTTTACTCGTGCATAATAAAAGTAAAAAAAGAAGAAATTAAAAATATAATCGGGATAAACAGAAAGAAGCAGGGTATTAAATATATAAAATATACGAAGAATGGAAAGGACTGATCAAACAAAGAAAAGGGAATTAAAAATATAAACAGAAAGAAGTAGAACAAATCGAAAATTACCCTTACGAACTATCATAAAATGAAACCAAACGCTTAAAAAACTCGTAGAAAATCCTCCAGATCATTTTACTCACAGAAAAATAAAGTAAATCAGGAAATATGGAACTGACCAGTGCCAAAGAGAGGGACCTAGTGGTCTCGGAGTGCGTGTCTCCGTCATCTCTGAGAACAGCACGAAGATGAGCGATGTACGTAGCAGCTAAACGAAGGGTATCTAGCTTGCTGAGCTTCGTATCGGCTGGTACCCAGGGTAAGGTAGTCTTCAGCCTGCAAAACGCCTTACTGAGCACCCTCATACGTGCTCGTTCCCTTGCGTTCGCTGCGTTCCTTGGTGCTCTGCTGTCCAGGTCATCCTTGCTGTACTTCTCTTCCGAGGCGAACTCCTCCTCGTCGGCGTCCAACGTCGGCGTCGAGGCACGTCGCTTGCGTGGCATCTTCTGCAATTATTTAATTGCACCATTTCACGTCATTGCATATTAATTACCCGCGAATCTCCCGGCGTAACAATGGCGTAACGCGCGCTATTTCGGTCATCCTAATTTTCCACGAACTTCTGTCGAACTTCTATATCAAACGGAACTTCAGATTTTTCTCCAAAGAAGAGGAAAATGCGGGAAACTCTAGCGAATTACAAGGTACAAAGTCTCGGTGAACTAGTGGAGAGTTAGGGGTCGAAGAATTTCGCAACACAAGTCCCATTGAGAGGTGGAAAATTGGCGAGGATGTGGCACCTCACCTTGGTCCTTCTCACGATGAACTTGATTTTTTCCTCTGGTATTATTGGAATGTCACGATAGGTCGCGACGCTCGCGCGAAACTAATTGTACGTCAAAACTCTCGGCTAAGAGGAGGAGGAGGAGGAGGATGAAGAGGAGAGGTAAGAAAGAGGAAAGAAAACGAACATTGGCAGAGAAGAGGGAGATTTGAGACGCCTCTGAAAATCGGGCGGAGCTTTCTCAGAGGCAAAAGCATCTTCCTGCGGCTTGGCCACGTCCTCCTCTTCTGCTTTTCCTGGAGGTTCTCGCCCAATCGTTCGGTTCTGCGTCATCTGCAGCCACCTGGTCCATCCTTTCCTCTTCTATCCTCTCTCGGACCATATATCCACGAATAGCGCTTTTTTCCGAGTGGAATTGACCTTTGCTTCACCGTTGTTTTTCTTCCGGATATCCGTCCCGGGTTTCTTTAACTAGTTATTGTCTCTTCAAACTCGCCTTTTGATAAAATTAAACGACAGAATCGGATGTTTCGAGCGGTGGATCATTTTAGAAGAGGAGGATATAATAATTTTGTTCATTTTTCAATTTTCTTTCACGAGTATATTTTTTTCATTAAATTACCTTTCTTTTAGAATTTCTTCTTTGGTATAATCATTTCGATGAGTTCAATAAATGATTACGAGACGATTGTCATATTTTCTCTTCTTTAAAGTGCACAAATTTCTGTGCGATAGTTCTATTGTTTATAAATGCGGAATTATTTTTATACACTGAAAGAAACATAAAAATTTTTCATTAAGTTACCTTTCTTTAAGAATTCTTTAAGCATTTCTTCTTTGGTATAATCGTTTCGATGAATTCAATAAATGATTACGAGTCAATTGTCCTATCATCTCTCATTTAAATTTCACAAATTTCTGTGAGATAGTTCTATTGTTTATAAATGCGGAATTATTTTCATGCACTGAAAGAAACATAAAAATAATTATCTAAAATATATTTTATATCCTAAAGTTGGTGTTCTGAGTAATGTTACTCTAAAGTTTTTTCAATTTACAAATTTATAAACATTCCAAATATAAATGATAACTACTTCGAACAGTATCGGAAAATAGTTTTCTTTTTATCTAAAATATATTTTATATTCTAAAGTTGGTGTTCTAAGTAACGTTACTCTAAATTTTGTTTAATTTACAAATTTATAAACATTCTAAATATAAATGACAATTACTTCGAACAGTATCGGAAAGTAGTTTTCTTTTTTTTCGTGTTAAGTAGAGATCTATTCTTATTTCTCTCCCACTGCCAGTGCTTTTTCTCATTCAGAGATTTAGAGTAGAAGGGAAAGACCGATTGATCTATTAATCCGGTTAAAGTCCTCGTGAACGGGCTGTCGAGCGTTTCGTTGAAAGGAGGATTCGAAATGGATCCTGTAATATGAGGTTTGCGGTGACCCTGCTGATCCTACTTAACATCCTGAAGCAGGAGTTGACTTATTGCTCGACAAATTCGTGAAAGTTCCTTCGCAATTTGATGCCTTTCCATGTAATTGGCCATGTTCCCTTCTCACGATATTTCTAACTAGGTATCCGTGTGGAATAGCATTCTAAAGAAATAAGGATTCGTGTGAAATCGAATTTCAAGCTGATATATAGATGTATTAGGTCTACCGGAAAGTCCGATAATTTCGTTTCAAGTATGTTCGTATATTTGTTTCTTCAAAAATTCACAAATTGCCATCACGCTGACGAGACATTATATGCAACGATGGAAATTATTTTGTAAATACAAATATTGTTAAATTATTGTTATTTTCTTCCTCGTCTTCAAAACTTTCCAGTAGACCTAATATTTGTACGTTCTTTGTCAGAGAAGTATTCACTTTTCATTCGGAAATCATTTTTAACTTGTTTTTACGAAAAGTAATTTCGGTGAATTGTACATTAAAATATATTAAAATATAGGAAAATATGAAATAATTTTCGAGTTAAATAAAAATCTATTATTATAAATATTCAAAGGTTAAGATTATCTTTACAGCAAGTTATAAAAGTCAGTGATATGATTGATAATAATAAGAAAATCAAGCGTAGTGTATTATTTTTAAATATCTTTCATATTTCTACGTTTAAATTTATATATAATTGATTACGGTACTAACGTTACTGAATTCTATTTAAACACTTTTATAAACGAATTATAAAGTTAAAAATGATTAATCTAAAATTATTAATATATTCTTTAATAGGATTATATAATAAATATTTCTTTTTACCAAATATATATTTACATATACATGATACTACACTTAATTCTATAAATATTCAATTTATGTATCATATTTGAATGGAATATCTGTTTACTGCAGAGACATTTAGGCATAAAGAAAAAGAGTATTAGAGATATTTCTTGGTTTCCTGGAGTATCTTACATTTGTGAACATATTTGCGTACAGATGTCGACACTGCCATTGTCTGAGTCGATTATTATTTACTCGAAAAGCTTGTAAAATATTATTTATTCGGAAAATTATAAATTCTTTGCTTTATAGTAAATTATATTATATTTCTTTTGTAGGTTGCGTTATTATATGTTGTTCTAAATTTGTACATATTACGTAGTTCGTAACTCGACGAAAGGAGGCGTTGGTTGAGGCAAATAAAAATGGCTGGCAATATACACGGAACGCATTTGCGAATCGTGATTCAATTCGTACTCTTCGGTTGTTAGTTTTTCGCGACTTTCTCACGTGTAGTAGTGTCTCTTTTACGTGTTTATAAAATACTAACAATTTTCATTCAGAGTTTCTCCAGATATTATGGTTAAGTGACTAACGACGAAACAAAGAGAACGTTTCGAATATTCTAACGAAAGTTCCGGAAGGTGGTTCGTCGTGTAACTGAATTTTTAGCAGCGTCGGTTGTTTTTTCAGAAAATACGTAAGTACCAAAATAGTAATAATCAATAACGAACATACTGGCGCTCGATTATACGTTCAATTGCGTACTTCGAAGAGGTTAGGTTGTATATTTGTATACGAAACGCGATGAAGTTCAATATTTCGAAAACAATAATTGTTTGTATATTTTATCGAAATTATGCAGTTCATATTTTGAACAAAATTTGACTCGAAATAATATGAGAAATGAAATTTTTTCAGAATTATTTATTAATACGATATCATAATAACGAGTAATGGTTAATTAATTTGTATTGGATTTTAATGAAGGTGTGATATTTCTTTATAGTTTCTGTAAAAGTGAAATTTTAATTGAATATGACCGAAGAACACCAACTGCCTTCTGACTCTGATGAAGACGACGAAGATTATGTTCCTGGTGGTGCAGATAGCGAACCTGTATCTGAAATAGAATCCGAAGGCGACGCAGAAAGTGGTCCTGAGGATGAAAACGACGAGAACAAAAGAGAAACCACAAAGAAAAGGGGGAGAAAGAAAAAGAAACCTATAAAGTCTAAAATTAAAAAGCGTAGAAGATCGAAGAAAAAGTTAACAGACGAAGTTAACGATAAAGAGGAGGAAGAAGATGGAGAAGATGAAGAAGAAGAAAAAGGATCGAAAGAGAAGAAGCAACTTAGCGAAAAAGAAGAGAAAGAAAGAGCTGATTCTCTGTGGGCTGATTTTATGAAGGATACAGGTAATTTAGTCTGTAAATATTAATTCACAGCCATGAAATATTCGTGTTGCTATTATTCTTAACATTTCAATACTATTATTTGTTAAAGCATCGACACCTAAACCCCAGCCGCAAAACACGACAAATAAATCAAAGGAAAAATCACCGCCAATAGAGAAGCCAAAAGTAGAGGAGAAAGTAAAGATAACTAAGGTGTTTGAATTTGCCGGTGAAGAAGTAAAGATAGAAAAGGAAGTCTCTGCGGATTCCGCAGAAGCAAGATTATCTTTGTCCTCTACCGACAATTCTGAAAAAACAGGAAACTCTGGCACTCCTGAGGGGAAGGGATCTGGAAGAGGAAGAGGAAGAGGCTTTAAACGGGCTGGGTTAGGGGGTATTTCTTCTGTACTTGGTCAACTAGGGAAGAAGGCAAAAATTAGTACATTAGAGAAGTCCAAGCTCGATTGGGATAATTATAAGAAAGAAGAGAATTTAGAGGAAGAGATTACTACTCATAACAAAGGGAAAGATGGATATTTAGAACGTCAAGATTTCTTGGAGAGGGCAGATTTGCGACAGTTTGAGATCGAGAAGCAATTACGTAATGCCAATAGACGCAGTACACGGTGAATTTCTATTTTCATTTATAATACGTATCTCTTCCTCGACAATGAGAGCCAGGAATGGTATGAAAAGGAATACCGTATTAGACTTGTCGGCGCTTATAGCACATATTTAATCGAATTCTTTAAACTGTTATTAAATATCTCGTGCCACGTGCAAGAATACGATTGCGTCGCTTGGCTTGACAATCGGCTGGATCTCTTTAGGAAGCGGTCGAGAGCCAATTCTGTGAGAAGAGACTGATCATTCCACTGTATTGAAGATAATATAGTATGTTATGTAATAGTTTAATTTACCATCTGCGAGCCTTGTCTCGAGCCGTTATATCACAGAACTTCGCATCGAAGCAGGATGTTTGAAGCTTGGTGCTTCGAAGACCGACGATATATATTCTAACGATAAACAAGCTCCAGAGATGTTTTTATTCCGTTTCATTGGGAGAAGGATGATTGCCGCAGTATAAATAGTGTAGGTATTTAATAAACTGTCGTTCGAATGATGAATGGAATACATATAAGTATGTATTCGAGTATGTATGCCTTAGAAATAATCATATATATTTTTTTTTTTTCATTTACGATCACTGCCTTGGGCGAGTCACGTGAAAAACATTTTACTATATTTATAGACGAGATACACGAAACGAAAAACGCAAGCTTTTATCAGGAGATTAACATAGATGGGAGATTACGATGATCGTTTTATATTTTTTCAGCTGTACCCACTAGCGACATTTATTCGCAAAAAAATAACGACATATCTGCGAAACGTATAGCATGTCATTACGGTTTAAATCGATAGAGAATCATTTCACTTTGAAGCTGTTGAAATTTCCATAGCACGGGCTTACAGTTCTCCGAATATCTGTGAAACGATATCTTGCGAATGTGTACGAGATTCCTTTATGCTTATGGACTATTTAATATCGTAAAAAATAAAGATACACGTTAATATTTAAACAACCATTTCACGTTCATGTCTTTATGTATCGTATTTTCGGCTTGATAATAGCATTTGGTGTACGAATACATAACCGAGAGCATCGAACAGATTGTCATTCTTGTCGTTTACGTTTTACGTCCTTCGCTTGGCGATGTACTTGTATGTTTCTTTTTTTATTTAAGGCAGATCCTTGGTCTGTTCAGGTCCTGTAAGGAGAGCGTTCCATGTTGGACGCTGCTTAATCACCGGCATATAAACGATTTACAATTTATGTTCGCATTACTTAATTAATAAGCATACAAGCCGTTAGCTCGTAACTCGAAGATATCCCCTGGGGTGTCTCTCCGGAAACGAACGGATCTTGTCGAGCAACAGACGCATTCCACAACAGCCATTACGGTCCGAATGACACGATTGCTCGCGAATGTTCCAGCCGACATGCAAAAATAAAAGGCTTCTGGCGAATTTTCGCTCGCCGCGAAATCTTGAGAGCCGTGTAACGCCTTCTCGTGTAAATCCAGCGTGATGTTGAAACACGCGAGAGACATCCGGCACGACAAAACCCGTCTGTTTAACGCATCCAGCCTTCCAGGCAGTTATATTGATTTTGTAAGCAAATACAAATGATACATTTATCAGAAACACGGAATTCGTTGTTACCTTTATTTGCGGAATTTCACTTTCCTCCTTTCCTGGAATCAGAGAAATACAAATTCGCTTTGAATTGTTACAGTTTACCCCGGAATGCTGTTCTCGCTTACCGACGCGTTCGGATTCCGATTCCTCGAACAGATTTTGCTGCGACATCGTTGCACAGGACACGTTTTGCATACCCCTGGATCGTTGCGCCTAGGATTAGAACGAAAGTTAACAACGGTACCGTATTCGTTCATCGTTTTTCAACTATTTCGTTACCGCTGGAAAGGAAGCTTGATCTTCTGCAGCTTCTTGCGCAAGCTGGACAATCCTCTGGTGAATATGTTCTCGTTCGAGCTGAATGTTAATTACGAAAATGTTATTTTATTTATGACGGGGAAAGGGCGTGTGTGTTTTACTTGAACGATTCTAACTTTGTTAACGGAGGTTTGCAGTTGCATTGACCGAATGCGTTCTGCGCTTTGGAATTACAATTATTCCTTCCGTTGCTTCTTTTTCTCTGAAATTGAAATTTAATTGTGTTAAATTATCGTTCGTGTCGTTGTTATCCTTTTAGGTATGACACGCCACTATAGTGGTTTTCGAAGGTATCATCTTTGAAAACGACGCGTCACTACAGTAGCTTTGGTGGATATCATCTTTGAGAACGACGCGTCACTGTAGTAGCTTTGGTGGATATCATCTTTGAAAATGACGCGCCACTATAGTAGCTTTGGTGGATATCATCTTTGAAAATGACGCGCCACTATAGTAGTTTTGGTGGATATCATCATTGAGAACGACGCGTTATTATAATAGCGTTGGCGGATATCATCTTTGAGGACGACGCATCACTGTAGTAACTTTGGTGGATATCATCTTTGAAAATGACGCGCCACTATAGTAGCTTTGGTGGATATCATCTTTGAAAATGACGCGCCACTATAGTAGCTTTAGTGGATATCATCATTGAGAACGACGCGTTATTATAGTAGCGTTGGCGGATATCATCTTTGAGGACGACGCATCACTATAGTGGTTTTCGCGGATATTATCTTTGAGAACGACGCGTCACTATAGTATCATTGGTGGATATCATATTTGAAAATGACGCGCCACTATAGTAGCTTTGGTGGATAGCATCTTTGAAAACAACGCGGCACTATAGTGGTTTTCACTGATATCATCTTCTAGAACGACGCGTCAATATAGTAGTGGTTTTCGCGGATATCATCTTCTAGAACGACGCGTCAATATAGTAGTGATTTTCGCGGATATCATTTTCTAGAACGACGCGTCACTATAGTAGCTTTGATGGATATCATCCTTGAGAACGACGCATCACTATAATAGTTTTCGTGGATAGCACCGATTTGGACGGTGTGACGGTTTACTGGCTTTGATAGATACCATCTTTGAGAACAATGCGCCACTATAGCTACCTATTATACATTTTTTCCTTTATTTCTCATTTGTTTCGCCTAAACCGTATCAATTTGGATTATTCGTTTATTAACTCTATTCCCACATAATGTCATAGCAGAAATCGTGATGAACGGATTTTGTGCGATCCACGATTAGGCGTGCCGTGCCTAAAAGGTTAAATATTCATTTTTTCTTCTCTTCCCGCGATTATTCTTCTTCCGTTCAAGGTACCAAATTGCAATTTTATCGGATGTATTTGATAAACAATTTTCTAACAGCTCTATTGATTGATAAAAATTGCTCGTATAGCGTACTTTGTTTTTGATACAGCAACAGTCGTTGTACTTCGTGAGGATCGTACACTTGGCAGGACATTTGCAGTATTTCCTCAGATCCTGCGAGCTGGACCCTCTGACGCATATACAAAGCGGTGTTCGTTGTTTCTTCGACTTCTTGCATCGAGATACGCTTGTCTTTTTCGTTTTCGTCGCAACTCGAGGTTTGCGGGGTTCTTCTTTTCCGTGACATTTGCAGCACGTCTTGTGCGACTTGCAAGAGGTAGCTTTTAATTTCGACGATTTTATCGAGTCTCTGCTTCTTTTTCTGCAATTCCGAAATTAGACACATCATCAGACGCATCAATTGCCAAGAGAATTCTCCGACTTAACGCTAGGTTTACGGGACCCATCAATTTGACGGATCGGTTGCTCCAATTGTTCGATATTAACAGATTTAATTAACTTATATTATGTCTGTTAGCCTTTTGGGCTCTAAATACTCAAAAATACACAAATTTGATATGCATAACAGAAATTAATAATTTAATTGTGTGTGGTAAATTTCAAAGCGTTATTTTTCTAACCAAATCAAAAAAAAAAATTGAAAAAATCGACAGACGCATATATGCGCCTTTAGTCCACGCCGATAACTTAGAATAAACGCATATATACGTCCTTTGTCCACAGCAGCGACTTTCATCAAACGCATATATGCGTCCATAGAGCCCAAAGGATTAATATTGCGATTGTTTTCAAATAAAACTCATCTTTGTTTTTTTAAAGAAAATACGTGGTTTCCTTTACCCTTAAATCTGATGGGTGTCCGTATAAATAATTATACAAAAAACGCCCGTAAACCTAGTGTTAAAGATTATTTCGAAATTTTGCCTACCTGTAATTTGCACGAATTAATTTGAACCCCGTGAAAATAATACGGCACGAGGTAAAATAATACTACCCGTGAATTTGACGGATCGGTTGCTCCAATTATTCGATATTAACAGATTTAACTAACTTAAATTAAGTCTGTTAATATTGCGATTATTTTCAAATAAAACCCATCGTTTGTTTTTTAAAGAAAATACGTGGTTTCCTTTACCCTTAAATCTGATGGGTGTCCGTAGAAATAATTATACAAAAAACCCCGTAAACCTAGTGTTAACTATATAACTCGTAATTATACTGGTAAATTTATAGAAATTAATTAACGTTACGAAATGAAGTTAAGGAATACGATTTTGTTGAATATCAAATAATTACGAGTAATTATAAATGTTATATCTGGTTGTTAGATAACTAGATGTTTTCGTGTACGGTAACTATTCGCAGAATCAGTGAAATGGCATGGGAATGAGGATCTTAAAGAATGCAAGACTGTAAAGGATCTGTTACTTCGATGCTTCTCGCAAACTATGCAGGTGGTTGCAACAAAGACTATAATTTATTTATCACCCTCTCACCGTGTCCTCGACACCGATGTGCAACTTTCTACGGTCGTTCTCGAAACTTGGCACTTTTTGCTAGAAATCAAACGAAAATCTTCAGACAAGGTGCGTACGTTTTTATCTCACGATAGAAATTAAATCTCGAATACGTTAGTTCTTTTAAAAATCGAGAAATATTGGATTAAAATATTTCAAAATATTGTAACATATTCTAAATTGCAATTGCAATCGGAAAGATTATTTAAGGTACTTTCTGCAACTCCTTGGTCGACTTGGTCTTCTTGATTTCTTCGCTTCCTTTCTCGCTCGTTCTTTTTTCGCTTGATCATGTTTCTTCTTCCGTACCTTTGACGATGGTCTTGAAGTACTCGGAGGACGGCTTGAACGATGAAATTTTCATGTGAAAAATATTTAAATTACTTTCATAACAACTTTTGGCACCTTGGGGGAGGTTGGTTTGCTGGACATATCGGATCTTTACATCTTCTTCTCATTTTTCTTTATTTTGTTTGGAAATTTTATCTGCCCTAGTAAACGCATCGTGGTACCAATTATTTAATTATTTAACTATCGAATATCGAATGAACTTTTAGAAATATTAAAATTCAAATTGAAATTTATATTAATCGTTTAGGTAGATTTAAAATTTGTGTCGATCACTTACTCGTGTCGATTTTTCATTAACCTCCTGATCATGGAGGACAACTGGACGTTTTCTTCTTTTTTTATTGTATCGCACATTTTCTTGGAACCATTTATTCATTTTAGTAATCAATACAGATCGTGGCCGGTGATAATCCTTGATTGCAATTCGTCATTTTTGCTTTTGTATTTTGAAATGTAAATTCTGTGTAACCTATTGATTTTACACGTTGCTCTGACAGGTGTTCTTGTCGAGAGTAATTTTCGATCGTTTCGAGTTCAATTATCGCGAAACACGGGTTCAATATATCTCGTGCATTTCAGCGACCTGACAACACGGTTATCTTCACGTTTCAGCATTAACTATCGGATTAATCAAGCATTTGATTCGCCGTATCGAGTGCAGAGAAATATAGCAGCGACAATGTAGTCGCTTAAAAACTCTCGGCTTAAAAATTCCTGCACGATTTTTCAAGTTCTATTCGATTCCATCTTTTTTAGTATAACTATTGGGTTGTTTGGAAAGTCATTTGGCTTTCTTTGGTGAAAATGAAACACTATTTTTAAGTCAAGACTTTTCACGTGATCATGAACGGTCGAATTCGACAAATTTTTGAATTCGAATAAACGAAAGTACTTTCCGATCAATCCAATATAATCTCTGATATCGAATCAAACCTCACAACTTCCTCCTCGTTTCACGAAATCTATCCTAAAGCATTAACTATCGGATTAATCAAGCATTTGATTCGCCATATCGAATATAAAGAAATATAGTAGCAACAATATGCAATCGCTTAAAAACTCTCGTTATTAATGCACGATTTTTCAATTTCCATTCGATTTCATCTTCTCTAGGATAACTCTAATCCCTGACATCGAACCAGAACTCATAATTTCCTTCTCGCTTTACGAAATCTATAATAAAGTATTACATATCGGATTAATCAAACGTTTGATTCGCTGTATCGAATATAGAGAAATATAGCATTCGATACCATCTTCTCTAGGATAACTCTAATCCCTGACATNACCTCACAACTTCCTTCTCGCTTTACGAAATCTATAATAAAGTATTACATATCGGATTAATCAAACGTTTGATTCGCTGTATAGAATATAGAGAAATATAGCATTCGATACCATCTTCTCTAGGATAACTATAACCGCTGCTACCTAAACCAAACCTCACAATTTCTTCTCACCTTATTAAATCTATCCTAAAGCATTAACTATCGGATTAATCAAACGTTTGATTCGCCATATCGAATATAGAGAAATATAGCATTCGATACCATCTTCTCTAGGATAACTATAACCCCTGACATCGAACCAAACCTCACAATTTCTTCTCACCTTATTAAATCTATCCTAAAGCATTAACTATCGGATTAATCAAACGTTTGATTCGCTGTGTCGAGTGTAGAGAAATATAGCATTTGACACCATCTTCTCTAGGCTAACTCTAATCCCTGACATCGAACCAAACCAATTTCCTCCTCGCTTCACGAAAATCTCTCCTAAGCACACGTATCTTTATCTTCCAGAGAATCAATCTGTCTCTCGATCTAATTAACCAATTATAAGGGAAAGGAGCTTGGCGAAACTGAAAAGCAAACCAGCGACACGTCTATCACGCTTCTGCCTAAACTCTCACCTAGAGAAAACCTGAGAAGTATCGAGCAAGAACGGAAGAGCACGAAGAAGCTTGTCCAGGCTGTAATCATCTCTCGAGGACTTCTTTTATTTGTCCGTTAATCGCGGTCGTGAAAGCGGCACCTGTAGCGCCGTAAAATCGAATTAAAATCCACTTGGCGAGCTATCACGAGGAAATCAAAGCGGAAGCAGCCGAGTGCACGGTTAATTCGGCTCGCAGCAGCGGGCCAACTTGGTAATCGCTTGCGAATAAAGATGCCGGTGAAACGGGAATTTCTCGGCCACCTGAGGCCCCGCGTTTGATCGCAATCTGGGCCTGGAAGGTGTCGCGTGTGCCGTAAAGCCGAATTACGATTCACGAGGACCAGCAGGATGGCGTAAGAGGAAGCTGTTGGAAGCAGTGCGTGGATCGTGTTCGCAAAACGGCAGCAGGAATATCGACGCCAGACTGGCGGCTGTTAGTCGTGGCCTTGCCATCGGCAGTTTATTCGCCAACCGGAATATCTCTTCGACCGTTCGTTCGGCAGCCTCCATTCCTTTCAGAACACCTCCAGTCAGCTTCTCTCTGCCAGCAGAAAGAGAGAGAGAGAGAGTGCACTCGTTACTTTCCCGGTTACTCGACACGGCGATCTCTACGGGAAGAGATTAGTTTGATCGCTGGATTAACCTTTTAGATACGGCTGAATTCTGCGTTTGGTTATTTCCCTGGACTGCAGGGTCTGACGTGAACAACGTATAATTGATATAACACTGCAAAGTGTGACCGGCAATTCCGTTTTGTGCACGAGAACATTCAAATGAAGTATCTGATGATTAAATCATAATTTTTTAAAAATATACATTACACATACTTTAACTATAACAATTCACTTTAATATCTAATAATATAATTGAGTGGCGCGTCGTTCAGAGAGATGACATACACGAAAGCCACTATAGTGGCGCGTCGTCCTGAAAAATCATATCCGCGAAAGCCACTATAGTGGCGCGTTGTATCTAAAAGGTTAAGTGTCACAAACGCAAAATTTCTAAGCACCCACAGTAGTCAAAGGGTTAATGCGGTTAAAGTGTGAAGTTGGCTGTGAACAAATACAACTAGGTCCCTTAAATTGGAAAAATGAAATGACTTTCTGAACTAATCTGAACTAATCTAATAGCATAAGTTTCGCGGGATTTCGAGATGATTATTTTCGAATTGGCGGGTAACGTGAAGATCTGTTTGTTTGTGGTAGCAGGTGGTAGAAAATGATATCAATATGAAAGACTTGACGAGGTAATTTGGTATCATTGGTCCAAATAAACTTGATTAAGCAAATAACAATGCTATGAGTTTAGTTATCGCTTGGTTGTCATGATTGGGGAAACACGCGTGAAGTTTCGGGTAAATTTTGTGAATTTAGAGAATTGCAGCGTGGTGAATTTCGTGGATGATACTTTTAGAGGATAAAAGTAATAATAGATGGAGTTTTGTTTGCTCGCGAGTGGTATTTCTGCGAAATTTTGCTAGAGTAAGCAGTAGAGTATTATCGCAATACGGTTGTAGCTGGTAAAGTAATTCAAAGGTGCATCCATCGAAAGAAACTTGGGTTAACGAGTGTTAAGTATGTTCGTTACTTCCTTCGTTGTACATCGTGACGATGTACGCGTATACGTGATTAGATTAGCACGATCGTGGGACTAATTGTCTATGTTTATACGCTTAAACACGCCTGTGTTAGAAAAGAGTTATTCCTTTCTATGAAACGATTCCGTCAGAAGAGAGCGTTACTATAAGTATCGTTTTGTGAAATAAAGTAGAGTTTCATTCGTCCTTTGGTGTGATATTTGGGAACCGATAATTTCAAACTCTATAAAACGTATAGAATTAGTCGAGAGATTGGCAATTACATTTGCGATGTTCCATAATAAATAATATCTAGTAGAAAATACTGTTTCCTCTTTTTAATCAGTATCTTATCTATTTCACACGTTCCTTTCTATCAAGCGATTCATTCGGAAGATAACGTTACTATAAGTATTGTTTCGTGAAATAAAGTCCTTTGGTGTGATTTATATTTGGAAACCAATTTTAATCTATCTAGAACGTATAGAATTGATCGAGAGATTGGTAATTACATTTGCGATGTTCCATAATAAATAATATCGAGTAGAAAATACTGCTTCCTCTTTTTAATCAGTATCTTATCTATTTTACACGTTTCTTTCTATCAAACGATTCATTCGGAAGATAGCGTTACTATACGCATTGTTTGCTAAAATAAAGTAGGATTTCATTCGTCCTTTGGTGTGATTTATATGTGGAAACCAACTTTAAACTGTATAAAAGGTATAGAATTGATCGAGAGATTGACAACTACATCTATGATGTTCCATAATAAATAATACTCAATAGAAAATACTGCTTCCTCTTTTTAATCAGTATCTTATCTATTTCACATGTTTCTTTCTATCAAACGATTCCTTCAGAAGATAGCGTTACTATAAGTATCGTTTCGTGAAATAAAGTAGCTTCATTCGTCCTTTGGTGTGATTTATATTTGGAAACCAATTTTAAACTGTATAGAGCGTATAGAATTGATCGATAGATTGCCAATTACATTTTCGATGTTCCATAATAAATAATATCCAGTAGAAAATACTGTTTCCTCTTTTTAATCAGTATCTTATCTATTTCACACGTTCCTTTCTATCAAACGATTCATTCGGAAGATAACGTTACTATAAGTATTGTTTCGTAAAATAAAGTCCTTTGGTGTGATTTATATTTGGAAACCGATAATTACAAGCTGTATAAAACGTATAGAATTGATCGAGAGATTGACAATTACATTTACGATGTTTCATAATAAATAATACGCAGTAGAAAATACTATTTCCTCTTTTTAATCAGTATTCTTATCTATTTCGCACGTTTCTTTCTATCAAACGATTCATTCAGAAGATAGCGTTACTATAAGTATTGTTTCGTAAAATAAAGTAGAATTTCATTCGTCCTTTGATGTGATTTATATTTGGAAACCGACTCTAAACTGTACAAAATTGATCGAGAAATTAGTAATTACATTTACGATGTTCCATAATAAATAGTACCCAGTAGAAAATACCGTGTTTCCTCTTTCTAATTAGTATTTTATTTATTTCACACGCTATGTATCTCGACCAATCCAAAATGCAAACCCAACCATCTAAATCGTTCCATTGTCCAAACTCGCTTAAGCAAACCCATCTTACCGTCTATAATCATCACAGAAAATACCATAAAGCACATAAAACAAAGAAACACGCTCAACTAACCAACAAAACACGAACGCAAGACGATCGGGCCCTAAACACCGAGCCAAAAAATCTCCATAACCGTCTGCACGCTATTATTAGTCAGCCAAAAGACCCAGGTCGGAATTCAGCAGCGACGTCGTTGGAAACCGCGCGAAAGCTAGACGCTGCACGCGCGTCTGCGTTTAAATTTAAACCCGGTTTGAAACTCACCCTAACGATTCATTTCGTCGCGGCGCGCGTGTCACAACACCGTAGCAAACAAACACAACGGAGAAGCAGCCTCTGTGCTTTATCGCCGGCGTATTGTCGCCAAGTGTTAATAATTAAGAGTCAGCCTTTACGCGGCGGCCATTACGGAAAGCATCAAGTACGAATGGGGCAAAATTGAAGTTCTAAATCGCGGCGGCCATTACCGTCTATTTTCCAGCCTCGCGGAACAAGCGTTCAATGCGCGTGCGGCATAATGGATCCGCGCGAGAGGATATCCTTTGTGTCGTTTATTGGGCGAACTGTAACGAGCGGCGGACATGTGACGCGTTGTTTTATAACGCATTGTGAGAACCGCCTTTGCGTTTTTCTTCGACGGCTAGCTAACGGAGAGCTTCGAGCCTGTCGTCGGGGCTTTCGCGGATGATAATTACGTTAAAAGGGAACACTCGCGATTTCCATCCTGCCGGACAATGGACACCGAAGGAAAACGCACCTCCCACCTGGTGTTTTATCGAACAACAAAATTACGAAGGGATCCTGACAATAACACCACGCCGAGCTCAAAGTAAATTGCGCACGGCCCAGCTTTCTTCGTGTATGTATGTATTTATACATGCGTGTGAGTGTGTGGGTTTGTGCGCTGATCTAAGAGGAAATTTACGGGAACGAATCGCGGGAAGAGCTGTTATTTCGTATGAGAGAGCGGGCTATTCAGCAAAGGAATTATAATAAATGCATAGAGGGAAAGACGGTTCTTCGTTGCGTGTCTCGTTAGGGTCGTTTAATTCTGTTCCGGCCCTGGCAAATTCCTCGTCGACTTTTCTTTTTCTTTTTCAATGGTGGAAAAAGCTGATTGGTTACCGAGGGGGACTGCTCACGGTTATAGATTTAATTATTAGACCTAACGATGAATCTTCTTGCGATAAAGAATTTCCGCGAACGATAAAATGCCGGAGATAATAGATTTAGCACTGTAATCAGGAGGAATGGTAATTCATGGGAATTGGAAATTTTCAGAGATAAATCAGGCCTGCCGTATGCTAGAAATCAACGGCAATTAACGGTTCTTAAGGTATATCGAGCTTTATGATGGTTCATTATATCGTGTAAAAGATTGTCACGTGAAATAGAAAACGTTCATTTCGATTTTCACGTCTTTCTCGATTTTTGGAACACGTGGTACCATTTTCTTTGCGATTTTTACTATTCTATTTAAATCCTAGATTCTTTGATATATCTTTTTGTATAAGAGGAAATTGACTTTTTAGCTCGGAATCTTCGTTTTAACGATAAATCAAATTCGTCAGGGTATTTCATTATACCGTGTAAAAGATTGCCACGTGAAATATAAAACGTTCCTTTCGATTTTTGGAACACGTGGTCCCATCTTTTTTGCGATATTTACTATTCCATTTAAATTTAAGACTCTTTGATATAACTTTTTGTATAAGAGGAAATCGACGTCTTAGTTCAGAATCTTCGTTTTAACGATAAATCGAATTCGACAGTATATTTTATTATACCGTGTAAAAGATTGTCACGTGAAATATAAAATGTTCCTTTTTATTTTTGTATATTTCTCGATTTTTGGAATACGTGGGACCTTCTTTGCGATTTTTACTATTCCATTTAAATTTAAGACTCTTTGATATATCCTTTTGTATAAAAGAAAATCGATGTCTCAGCTTGGAATCTTCGTTTTAACGATAAAACGAATTAGTCTGTGCTGCAAATAAAAGAGAGAAGGAAAGTCAGGACGCTTGCAACTAGTCGAATGCCCCCTGCCTCGGCCGAGCTCCAATTTCTCTTATTTCTATATTCGATCATACATATGCAAAAGATGACTTCGTTATATGCGCGTTGTTAATTTACATAATTGGAAGTACGTGCCTCTTTTTTCTCCTCGAGTGAACAGAGCCTGTCCAGGAACGCGACAAACGGAGGATAATCGATGCTATCTCTGTTCGAAACGCTTCCCCTGGTAAATGTAATTTCGGTGCACCTGAAGGAATCTGCAAGGCAAAAGCAGACGATCTATTTTCATCGCCGTCCCTCTCTCGCCATCGAGGATTCACTCCGGTTTCGAAGATTTTTTCCACCAGCCTTCCCATGAAATTCAGTAACGTACTTAGAGAAATTCGAAACAGACCTGTTCCAACATACAATTTTTTTATTCCAGTGCAATTTATACAATAATCGTAATTTATCCTAACTTTTTATTCTAATTTCTCCCACCAATTTCGCTTTTTAAACAAATATTACGACACCCTTTACTCTGTTACTTAACACTAGAAGTATCGAAAGGATGAAAATGACTTTTTCTAGATATTTTATTTTCACAATTTCTGAGAATATACAAACTAGTTTTGACAAAAGTTTTGCCTACTTTGATTCAGATCGAAACACAATTCATCTTCCTCGTACCACTACGATTATCTTCCATCATGAAAAATATATTTAGCTACTCGTTATAGGTCGGTACTTCTAGTGTTAAAAATATAATTTCGTCGATTGTTTGTGTGCAATTGCGAATATTAAAAGACAAAGTACCTTACGGTTGAATTCAAACGATTGAATAAATATCGCGACTATTCGATATGACAATAATGAATTTCTTATTTGATCCATGGAAATATTACTTTATTTTCGAATATTTAAAATTTATCTTACCTTTTCAGTGTAATTTCCCCTACCAATTTCGTTTTGTAAACAAATTTTACGACACCCTTTACCCTGTTACTTAAGAATATAATTTCGTCGAGTGTTTGCGTGCAATTGCGGATATTAAAAGACAAAGTACACTACGATTGAATAAATATCGCGACAATTCGATATGACAATAATAAAATAAGATAATTCCACAAAGAATTTCTTATTCGATCCATGGAAATATTACTTTCTTTCCGAATATTTCAAATTGAGCAGGAAATTTAGTAGCTAGCTTCAGTGTTTGTATTCCTCGCGGTTACACGGTCAATTTTTCAAGTATACTTTTTCCGTGCATTGCCTATTCTGTTAGGTGCATAAAATGAGGAGGAAAAGAAGCATTTGGAAGAATCGTAAACGGTTATATACCCGTAGCGAAAAGTTTCTGGGGCGCTGTTACAGGCGAGTGTACCTTCTGAATACGCCACTGATAAAATTCCAGGAATTCCTTTTGCCAGAAGCAGACTAGACGAGACTAGCAATAAGATTGATTCGCACTACCAAGATTCCAGCGTCTGGTTTTACCTTGCGTGCCAGCCAAGCAGTCCGGAATTAAAGTTTATCCTCTACTCTCTTTCGCCGCTATACACGAGCTTGTTACTCGAAATTACGGTAACAAGTGTCCTAGTTCCGGCCAAGTTAAGATTTCCAGAAGGTCTAGTCGCGAAATAATTTCTGCACGCTTCCTGGAGACATTTGAAATTCCTCTTTAACCAAGTTGCACACGCGATCAAACACAGAACGATTTTACACGCAAAGGTAAACAAGAACCGTGAAGCAAAAGTTTTCTTTCGTTCATTTCTTTCGGTAAATTCTAATAATTGTGGGAAGCATCGAGTACGAATGAAGCAAGATCGAAGTTCTAAATCGATAAATTCTCATTCACCGTGATAAATAATTTACGCATTGTAATACTAATTGTACAACTCAGAACGATTTTACACGCAAAGGTAAACAAGAACCGTGAAGCAAAAGTTTTCTTTCGTTCATTTCTTTGGATAAACTCTAATAATTGTGGGAAGCATCGAGTACGAATGAAGCAAGATCGAAGTTCTAAATCGATAAATTCTCATTCACCGTGATAAATAATTTACGCATTGTAATACTAATTGTACAACTCAGAACGATTTTACACGCAAAGGTAAACAAGAACCGTGAAGCAAAAGTTTTCTTTCGTTCATTTCTTTGGATAAACTCTAATAATTGTGGGAAGCATCGAGTACGAATGAAGCAAGATCGAAGTTCTAAATCGATAAATTCTCATTCACCGTGATAAATAATTTACGCATTGTAATACTAATTGTACAACTCAGAACGATTTTACACGCAAAGGTAAACAAGAACCGTGAAGCAAAAGTTTTCTTTCGTTCATTTCTTTGGATAAACTCTAATAATTGTGGGAAGCATCGAGTACGAATGAAGCAAGATCGAAGTTCTAAATCGATAAATTCTCATTCACCGTGATAAATAATTTACGCATTGTAATACTAATTGTACAACTCAGAACGATTTTACACGCAAAGGTAAACAAGAACCGTGAAGCAAAAGTTTTCTTTCGATCGTTCCTTTCGGTAAATTTTAATAATTGTGGGAAGCATCGAGTACGAATGAAGCAAGATCGAAGTTCTAAATCGATAAACTCTCATTCACCGTGATAAATAATTTACGCATTGTAATACTAATTGTACAACTCAGAACGATTTTACACGCAAAGGTAAACAAGAACCGTGAAGCAAAAGTTTTCTTTCGATCGTTCCTTTCGGTAAATTCTAATAATTGTGGGAAGCATCGAGTACGAATGAAGCAAGATCGAAGTTCTAAATCGATAAATTCTCATTCACCGTGATAAATAATTTACGCATTGTAATACTAATTGTACAACTCAGAACGATTTTACACGCAAAGGTAAACAAGAACCGTGAAGCAAAAGTTTTCTTTCGATCGTTCCTTTCGGTAAATTCTAATAATTGTGGGAAGCATCGAGTACGAATGAAGCAAGATCGAAGTTCTAAATCGATAAATTCTCATTCACCGTGATAAATAATTTACGCATTGTAATACTAATTGTACAACTCAGAACGATTTTACACGCAAAGGTAAACAAGAACCGTGAAGCAAAAGTTTTCTTTCGATCGTTCCTTTCGGTAAATTCTAATAATTGTGGGAAGCATCGAGTACGAATGAAGCAAGATCGAAGTTCTAAATCGATAAATTCTCATTCACCGTGATAAATAATTTACGCATTGTAATACTAATTGTACAACTCAGAACGATTTTACACGCAAAGGTAAACAAGAACCGTGAAGCAAAAGTTTTCTTTCGATCGTTCCTTTCGGTAAATTCTAATAATTGTGGGAAGCATCGAGTACGAATGAAGCAAGATCGAAGTTCTAAATCGATAAATTCTCATTCACCGTGATAAATAATTTACGCATTGTAATACTAATTGTACAACTCAGAACGATTTTACACGCAAAGGTAAACAAGAACCGTGAAGCAAAAGTTTTCTTTCGATCGTTCCTTTCGGTAAATTCTAATAATTGTGGGAAGCATCGAGTACGAATGAAGCAAGATCGAAGTTCTAAATCGATAAATTCTCATTCACCGTGATAAATAATTTACGCATTGTAATACTAATTGTACAACTCAGAACGATTTTACACGCAAAGGTAAACAAGAACCGTGAAGCAAAAGTTTTCTTTCGATCGTTCCTTTCGGTAAATTTTAATAATTGTGGGAAGCATCGAGTACGAATGAAGCAAGATCGAAGTTCTAAATCGATAAACTCTCATTCACCGTGATAAATAATCCACGTACTATAATACTAATCGTACACAACTCTGGGAATATCCAGAGTATCAGCGCGTAGGAATAAAATTTTTCTTTTAATTGTTTCTTTGCATAAATTCTAATAGTCATGAAAAGCATCGAGTACGAATGGGGCAAAATCGAAGTTCTAAATCGATAAACTCTCATTCGCCGTGATAAATAATCCACGCACTATAATATCAATTGTACAACTCAGAACGATTTTATACGCAAAGGTAAACAAGGATCGTGGAACTAAATTTTTCTTTTGATCGTTCCTTTCGATAAATTTTAATAATTGTGGAAAGCATCGAGTCCGAATGGGGTAAAATCGAAGTTCTAAATCGACAAATTCTCATTCACCGTGATAAATAATCCACGCACTATAATACTAATCGTACAACTCTGGGAATATCCAGAGTATCAGCGCGTAGAAACAAAATTTTTCTTCCCCTCGTTTCTCTCGATAAACTCTAATAATTATGGAAAGCATCAAGTCCGAATGATCCAAAACCGAAGTTCTAAATCGATAAACTCTCATTCACCGTGATAAATAATCCACGCACTATAATATCAATTGTACAACTCAGAACGATTTTATACGCAAAGATATAGAAAAACCATAGAACAAAATTTTTCTTTCCATCCTTCCTTTTAATAAATTAATAATTATTGAAAGCATCAAATCCGAATGATCCAAATCGAAGTTCTAACTCGATAAACTCTCATTCCCTATGACAATTAATCCCCACACTACAATACTAATCCTACAACTGCGAATATCCATGTCATATAATCAGTTAGCACGTAGAAAAAGTTTCGCTGAAGAGACATTTCAACGACGACGTGAAATCAGACCGAAAGCTGACTATCTGCGTCGTCTATCGTAGCGTAACGTTTCATTCGGCTAAAAATCATAATGCTAAAAGCGTGCCGGGGCACACACAGTTGGTTTATCGCTCTAGGAATTTTTCCGCCATACGAATAGCTTAGCTAGTAGTGCGTTAGAGGATGGACGTGGCTGGTTCCCCTAGGGGGCTGAAGTAAAAAAGAAGACGTCCACTCGAAAACGCAGAGACCACTCGTGCCTAAAAGCACTTGGATCGGTATGTGGATCAATTATACGAAAGAAACGTGGCACGAATTAATGCGAGTCGAGGCATAGCGGGTAAGAAAGGAAAAGACTCGTACTCGAAGTGGAACCATTCGACTCCTTTTTGCCGTGTCCTTTCGTGCTTCGTTCTCCAACGATTCACCGTGTCCATCGCCGTTACCATCTTTGCTCCGATACGTTCCCCCTTCAACGTATTTTCACCGATTTCTCTGTCAGCTCGGTGATAAATCGCGTTATTCTGAAATTAATAACACGAGACACCGAATCGAATTATACTCCAACAGGACTCGTGTTATTATCTGCATCTACGTTAAGTATAGAATTTATAGTTTATACTTAGCGCTAGATTTACGGGACCCGTGAATTTGACGGGTGAGTAGCTCCGATTATACAATATCAATAGATTTATTAACCCTTTGCACTCAGTCGTCATTGGATCAAATTCTAAAGATCGATGTTAATTGATATATCAAATTTAAAATTAGCCACCGATGAGTGGAATGTCGAGATAAAATAATTCCATATCTTAATTTCCATAGGATTTCTTTTCTACTATTTTAAAAATATCGTTAACATTACGGTGAAAGATCTCCGGATGACTATTTTTCTGTAACGAT
>NIJG01000168.1:257921-270003 GCA_002201625.1 Euglossa dilemma
TTTTTTCTCGCGTAGTTTTCATACGGTAATTTGCGTTGACGAGTTCTGATCTGATTGCAATGGGAAAAATTTGCGTTCGTTTCGTTGAGGGTGGCGGAGGAGTTAGTTAATGGAATTAGCAGGATAAAAGGAGGAATTGAGGATAATTAGGGATAATTGAGGATTTTATTGGCTTATGACTGATAAGTGGAATTTGCCTGGCAGCAGGATAATTTAGACGGTATTACGTTTTACCTAATTAAGTTTTAACTGATCTTCAACTCGTAACAATAAACGAGTTCTGCTTTAGCGTGTATATGCAAAACACGTTAACATTTTCATCTGACTAAAACAATTAAATATCATTAAAGTCTACCTTCATCTACCCTAATTATCACGGATCTACTTTCTTTATTAAAATTTCACGAATCCGTTAATATTCGATCCTTTCATAATACCAAGTTCTTCGTAGAAATCTTTCTTAATCACGAGATTAATAAAAAAAGAAAATTGGAAATTAGAGAAACGTATTTAAAACGATAAATGAGAATCGAAGAATTCGTCAGCATTATTAATACCTTAATTACCTTTGTTTACCCTTATTAACACGAATCTACTTTCTTTATTAAAATTACACAAATCCGTGAATATTCGATCCTTTCATAATACCAAGTTCTTCATTGAAATCTTTCTTAATCACGAGATTAATAAAAGAAAAATCGGAAATAAGAGAAACTTATTTAAAACGATAAAGAAGAAACGAAAAATCGCTTCGTCCAATTACCACGACTGGTTTGAAACGTAATAACGAGGAAAAAGATGTACCGAATAACATTTTTATCTGCTAAAAATAATTAAATACCATTAAAATCTACCTTCATCTACCCTTATTAACACGAATCTGCTTCCTTTATTAAAATTACACGAATCCGTGAATATTCGATCCTTCCATAATACCAAGTTCTTCGTAGAAATCCTTCTCAATCAAGAGATTAGTACAAACAAAAAACAAAAAATCGGAAATAAGAGGAACCTATTTAAAACGATAAATGAGAATTGAAGAATTCGTCATCATTATTAATCCCTTAATTACCTTCACCTACCATTATTAACACGGATCTACTTTTTTTATTAAAATTTCACGAATCCGTGAATATTCGATCCTTCCATAATACCAAGTTCTTCGTAGAAATCTTTCTTAATCACGAGATTAATAAAAAAAGAAAATTGGAAATTAGAGAAACGTATTTAAAACGATAAATGAGAATTGAAGAATTCGTCATCATTATTAATCCCTTAATTACCTTCACCTACCATTATTAACACGGATCTACTTTTTTTATTAAAATTTCACGAATCCGTGAATATTCGATCCTTCCATAATACCAAGTTCTTCGTAGAAATCTTTCTTAATCACGAGATTAATAAAAAAAGAAAATTGGAATTAGAGAAACGTATTTAAAACGATAAATGAGAATCGAAGAATTCGTCATCATTATTAATCCCTTAATTACCTTTGTTTACCCTTATTAACACGACTCTACTTTCTTTATTAAAATTACATAAATCCGTGAATATTCGATCCTTTCATAATACCAAGTTCTTCATTGAAATCTTTCTTAATGACGAGATTAATAAAAAAAAATCGGAAATAAGAGAAACTTATTTAAAACGATAAATGAGAATCAAAGAATTCGTCAGCATTATTAATCCCTTAATTACCTTTGTTTACTCTTATTAACACAAATCTACTTTCTTTATTAAAATTACACGAATCGATGAATATTCGATCCTTGCATAATACCAAGTTCTTCGTAGAAATCTTTCTTAATCACGAGATTAATAAAAAAAAAATCGGAAATAATAGAAACTTATTTAAAACGATAAAGAAGAATCAAAAAATCGCTTCGTCCAATTACCACGACTGGTTTGAAACGCAACAACGAGGAAAGGGTTGCACCGAGGTAGAATTTGCTGCGAAACAATGGCGAAACGAGCATCGAGACATTGTTGCGCATTATCGAAAGTAGCCTGACAATTTAAAATCAATATCGCGTGGATTTATCGAAGCAGCAGCTTCGGTAAATACTATCTCGCGGGCCGATCTCTCGGTAACTCGGCAATCAATTTTTCCCGGCGTCCTCTCGTCAGAAAATACGATTTTCACTGGCGTCTGTCGCGCCGAGCCCGTCCCAGCAGCCCCCCCTCCTGATTTCAAAATGTTCGACTAATTGAACTCGAGAGAGCTTGCCTGACGAGTGCTTTCAATAACACGACTGCCAATCGCGAGATAAATCGGCGAGCTTGCGGTATCCGTGGCTTTTTCGAGGCCTTCGAAAGACACTCGCTGCTTTGGATCCTGAAAAGACTTCTGAGCCGATTTAACATTCCCAATAATAACGTACTTAATATAAGTTAATTAAATGTGTTAATATATAATTGAAGCAAACTGACGAGTCCCGTAAATCCAAACTCCGTTATTATTGCGATTGTTTTCAAATTAAATTCATCGTTTGTTTTTTAAACAAAATACGAGGTCCCTTTACCCGTAAATCTTACGAGTGTTGGTAAAAGTAGGTATACAAAAACCGCCCGTAAACCTAGTGTTAATCAGTTTTAAAATATCGATATTAATTAATATATCAAATTTAATATTACCCAAGGATGCTTGAAATATCGAAATAAAATAATTCTGTGTTTTAATTTGTCTACGATTCCATATTTATCATTTTAAAAACGTCCTCGACTTTATGGAAAGAAGTCTTCGAATTACTGTTTTCCTGTAACGAAAAGATCGTCTAGTGCAAAGTGTTAATCGTTAATAAACTTTAATGTTCCCTGTGAGGGGACAGCGGAGTTGCAGAGGGTTAAAATTAGATCATTTCGAGTCATCTAGATACAAAACGCGGAGCGGAAGAACGTCGAAAACGAGGGAGGAATTTTCACGTCGTATTTTCGGGCTAATGCTCTGGCGAAGTGGCTGGAAAAGGGAGGAAAATGCGGAAAAGGAGGTGCTGGCCGGTTGCCTGACCTGCTTGGACAGCGTATCGAATGGCGGGGCAGCGTAAAAGGATAAGAAATTGAAATGTCACCGAGATAGCACCGCGTGGTGAACGAATCAAGTCAAGATATATTAACCCTTAACGAACGAATGCCGCCATACTCGCGACATTATAAATATTCTAAAAAAATCGAATGCCGCCATACACGCGGCATGACGTGATATTTTAGGAAATCTGTTAGGTTTGGCCTTATTTATACATGCAACAATTAAGGGCGATCGGCAATTGTTTTTTGTCGTGCTCTGGAACGCATTCCTCTCATTCCTCTCCGAGGATTGAGCGAAAATACATCGTTTTATATGCGGTCAATAAAGTTTGTTATCGTCATTTTCGGAGGAAGGCGGGAAACACGTAATTATTGCGATACTTGTAGTAAGAAACCTGGTATTCACATTGGGGACTGTTGGGAGAAGTACCACACCCAAAAAAAATATAAGTAATTTTGTATAAATATATCGTTAATCTATAAAAAATAAATTTATAAATGTATACAAATCTATACATTACATACACGCATCTATTTGTTTATTTCAATTCCTATTATTTTTCTGAAATTTTCACTTCAGTATTCTTTTGTACGGATATATCTGTTCATATACTACCTATTATTACTGTAAGTTTTCATAAAATCAAATAAAGCGATATTAATTGTGCATCTTTTCTCGATCTGGAAATGAAGCACTTAATTTCCTAAAAATCCGTCGACTTACTGGTCATAGTATTAGAAAAATGCGCTCGTTCGTTAAGGGTTAAAATTACTAAGATATATAGAAGAAGTGATTTTCGGGAGCCGAAAACACGTCCATCCACATCTTCGAAGGACATTATTCGAATTGCAAAGGGTTAAGAATTTTGAATTGAAGGAAGATCCGAAATTCGCATTTCAAAAAGTGAGTATCGATTACTCGGTTGGTTTATTTTATTATAGTTCGTTCCGATAGTTGGCGAATCTGTTATCGTTAGAGATTATTTCGAATCTTCGATTATCGGTGAGAACTCGCTGTCTCTCTTTTTTTTTTTATTCTTTTTGATAACACGTGGAGTTAACGCTGTGCTGCGTCATGAAACGTGGAATTATATTTTTAATCGCGTATATTTTTCTCCAATCGTTTGTCGACGTTTGAATAACATTTAGAGATAGAGTCTTGATTGTAAGTCAGTTAACATGAAGCTTTTATTACCATTTTTAAAACACTTATAACATATAGAAGCTTTGAAAGTTTATTTTAGGAAGCATAGAATTTTAATAAGAAATTTAGTGAATTGTCAAAGTACGAATTAAAGTGTTCCACGAATGTCCAATAAATTCACGAATCTCGTTTCCGTTTTATCTCTCCCTATGATAAAATGACGTTTAATTTCTATCCATATCTCAGAACCGAAATTTATCGGAAAATATCCAAGAATAGAGCTTAATGACACTTTTTTTTCCTATCTGAGTAATACATTTTTCCGTTTCTTTCTTATACAGTTTCTCAATCGCGCGATGCTGTGGTTATCGTTCACTGACCCAAACTATTTCAATAACAATGCTGGTAAAAAGCGGCAATCAAAAATATTCCTTTTTTCAAAACGTATGTAACGAGCCGACGCTATATAACCAAAAGATTGCTACAGTAGACTCGATACGGTGCGCAAGCACCAACGATAAGATTAGATAATCGGACAAGAAACATTTATTCAGCCTCGAATCGATACCACGGAAAGTTTATAAGCTCGATACCAACTCGAGCCTGATCTCGAGTGTTCGATGTCGTCATTCACGGATGTCTCTTCGCGTTTCGAAGAACGGTTTACATTTTTAACGACGACTAGGAAAATTTCTTCGATAAACGATTCGTCGTTGCTCATCCGTTGATCGATGTCTCGACGTCGTTTCATCTGTCTCGAATTTAAATTTATTCTCTTTTTCAGTTGTCTCAGTTGTCTCACTGTCGCTGTGATTTCTTGATAATACGGAATACTCCGAGAAAGAGTTCTTAGTCGATTAACGCGTTCGCAAAGATAATTTCGTTGCTGAAAAACTAGTCATTTCGAATTCTTTATCTTGAGAGTCACGTTTAATATTTAGAAGAAGTCACTTTTGACTCGTCAGTGAAGTAATAGTCATCCTAGTTTCACTGTTGTTATGATTTCTTCAGTTGTTGGAATAATTACAGAGAGATAGTTTTCAATCGATCAACGCATTCGCAAAGATAATTTCGTTGCTGAAGAACTAGTCATTTCGACTTCTTTATCCCGAGAGTCACGTTTAATATTTAGAAGAAACCACTTTTGACTCTTCAGTCAAGTAATAGTGGTCACACTATTTGTCTCACTGTCGTTATGATTTCTTCAGCTGCTAAAATAATCAGAGAAATGTAGTTTTCAATCTACCAACGAATTCGCAAAGATAATTTCGTCGCTGAAGAAGCAGAGTCATTTCGACTTCTTTATCCCGAGAGTCACGTTTAATATTTAGAAGAAGCCACTTTTGACTCTTCAGTCAAGTAATAGTGGTCACACTATTTATCTCACTGTCGTTATGATTTCTTCAGCTGTTGGAATAATCCGAGAAAGTTTTCAATCGACCAACGCATTCGCAAAGATAATTTCATCGCTGAAGAATCAGATTCATTTCAACTTTATTCCGATAGTCATGCTCAATATCTAGATGAAGGTACGTTTAACTCGTCATAGTTCTCCAAATATAGTGATCATATTAAATATCCACGAACTCACGAAATCTATGATTCTGCTTTACGTTCTTACAACCCCTTTGGTAATTAACCCTTTCGCTAATTGGCGGCAAGGATACAGAAAAAAAGATGATTTTGTAATATTAGAAACATATCGTTCGTATCATCGTCGCTTTATTCGATTATTTATTTCTAAACAAATATATTCGATACTACGATGTAAAAATTCATTCCTGTATCCCGATTTTTCTGTGCGGTCAAAAAGTAACAGTTCTTTCAAAACCGATCGACGGAACGTTGCTCTCAGCTACAATATTCCAAAGAAAAGCATTCTAGAAGCTCATGATCAATCACAAGCGACAGTGACAGTCCTATTATAAATCTTAGAGACAATCATGCTCAATATTTATAAAGAAATACTTCAGAACACATCTTTGNTCCTATTATAAATCTTAGAGACAATCATGCTCAATATTTATAAAGAAATACTTCAGAACACATCTTTGCAGAAGATTGTTCCTACTTCTGTATCCCGATCTGTCTGTCCGGTAAAAAAGTCAAAGTTTTTTCGAAACCGATCGAAATAATGTTGATCTCAGCTACAATATTCCAAAGAAAAGTATTCCAAAAGCTCATGATCAATCACAAGCGACAGTGACAGTCCTATTATAAATCTTAGAGACAATCATGCTCGATATTTAAAAAGAAATACTTGAAAACACACGTTCGCGGATGATCGTTCCCTACAGAAAGGGTTAAAACTCGTCGAGAGAATCCTAAGTGTCATTCGCTCTATAGAAATTTCACCTTGGCTCAGTGAGCCACGCGACATCGGAGGATCCTCGGGTTGCGAGTATCACTCGTGTATTTACTCGGCCAGAAAATCCCCGCGGCGTCGGTGTTCCTTGGTGCGAGAGAAGGTGGAGAAAAGAAGACAGGTGAAATTCGGCCCGTTTCTTACGTCCGATTGCCCGATTCTTCGTCCCCGGATTAGCCGGTCCTCGGTCTCGTCGTCGACCGAGGTCTAAACCTAACTCACGAGAAGAAAAGCTCGCAGATCCTCGCAGTTTTCACCATTAACCCCCGCGATGCTTCTCGTTTAACCCCGTTTCATCCCTCGTCCGTTTCATGTCCTCTCTGCGCGCCCTGATTTCATCCCTCTGTCATCAACCGTCCTTCCTAGCGTGTACTCGCGCGAACTCGTATCGCGTGCACGATACATATGCAGCAGAAACAGGGGAATGTAGATGCAGTCCTGGAGGGAGAAGAGAAAAGGGAAAGGGGATCGTGTAGAAAGAGAAGGATAATTAAAAACGATATGAGATAATGCAAGAGAAGCAAAGACGCTTCTAAAGGAGAGAGAAGCTCGCCGAAAAACGAGTCGCAGTCCGAAAGGAATGGCAGAAGAGAAGAAGAGAGTCGTATCCAGAGAACAAGGGCACGTATAGATGCAGTCCTGAAGGAAGAAGAGAAAAGGAAAGGGGGATTGTATAGGGATAAATAAGGACGATATAGATACAAGAGAAGCAATATCAGGAAACGAGACACGCTTCTAGAGAAAAGAGGGAGATGCTCGCCCAAAAACGAATGGCAGTCCGAAAGGAATGGCAGAACAGGATACGTTGTCGAAAGAAAGAAAAAGAGAAGACGTTTCAAAGAACAAAATACTTACAACTGTGAGAGGAAGAAAAACAAGGAGAGATAGATGCACTTCGATAAAAGTAAAGAAAGGCAGAGAGACCCTGTCATACCCAAGAACAGGAGAAAGAAACACATTTGTGTCTATTTAGTCGAATATGTTCACTATTTAGTCGAAATGGTAGACTAAAGAGGGATGACGATAAAGCTAGGAGGAAGTTGCGTTGTCAAAAGAAAGGGAAACATCTCGAAGTCGAGATACTTACACCTCTAGAAGAAAGAAAGATAAAGAGAGATGATGCACCTCGATAAAACGAAAGAAAGACAGAGACCTGTCATACCCAAGAACGGTAGAAAGAGACAGAAATAATCGAAATGGCTAAAAAACAAAAAAAAGGACAAAGCTAGAAGGAAGTAAGAAGAAAGACAGAGAGACCCTGTCATACCCAAGAACAGGAGAAAGAGACAATTTCTGTCTATTTTGTCGAATATGTTCACTATTTAGTCGAAATGGTTTAGACTAAAGAGGGATGACGATAAAGCTAGGAGGAAGTTGCGTTGTCAAAAGAAAGAAAAACATCTCGAAGAACGAGATACTTACACCTCTAAAAGAAAGAAAGACGAAAGGAGATAGTGCACCCCGATAAAACGAAAGAAAGGCAGAAACCTGTCATACCCAAGAACAGTAGAAAGAGACAGAAATAATCGAAATGGCTAAAAAAGGGATGAGGACAAGGCTAGAAGGAAGTAAGAGGGTAATCCTGTGGCGGGAAAAGGAGGATGGGCGCGTATGCCGAGGCGTGTACCGTCGCGTAATAAACTGGCTTCCTCGTCGGCGGTGGAAAGTGTAACAGGAGGGCAGGCCGTGCGGTGAATTAAAGAGGGAGAAAAAGAAAAGCGACGCAGGTGGAGGCGGAAGCGAGAGGTAGCAGCGAAGGGGATCGAGGTGGAAGGAACGAGGTCGTCGTCGTCGGGAACACTCGCCGGGAGCACGTCACTCCACGAGTGCTCGTCTCGCCAAGTGCAGTTAGCCTCGATGGACTCGCCGGATCGCTGGAACCACCTTTGGTCCACAGACCAGCAACCATCCTGCTGCCCTGGTTCTTTCGAATTACCCGCCACGGTCAACGGAATCGGACCAGAGATCCAACCGGCGCTGCGAATGCAATTCTAGCCGACTTTGCCTAATTTACATCCGCTAATTTGGCCCACCTAGCCTCGGAACGTCAGAGGAGAAGCCTGGTTCGGTCTATGGGCAACGAAACTGCCGAGTATAGGCACACAGAGAGGCAGGTTTAGCTTAGAGTTGGCTGGATGTCACGATGAATCTTCCTTCTCTCGACTCGCTTTGAGAAATTCCGTTTGCTACTGCTCGCTTCCATTTCTCTTATGAATTCTCGCTATCAACAGACTCGTGCAACCTCCTTTTTCTGCTTTTTTTAATCGGACACGAGTTTAGATGGTATAAAGAGTAGCAATTTTTTCAGTTTTAGACATACTTCGTTGGAAAGTCGCACACGAGGTGCTGGTATTTGGTTTTGATGGTTGAAATGTGCGAAATTTCGCAAGGTTTTGGTAATAAATGAATTCGGATTGGAGGTTCTTTCTGTTAGAGTTCTTCGGTTTGATAAAATTTTTTCATTTTTAGACTCCTTCGTTGTAAAGTCTTACGAAACGCTGGTATTTGGTTTTGATGATTCGAAATGTGCGAAAGTTCCGCAAGGTTTCGGTTATAAAGGAATTCGAATTGCAGTTTCTTTCTATTAGAGTTCTGCGATTTAATAAATCATAAGTAATAGGTATTATTGTTATAATTCTTTATTACAAAGCACGGTTCTCTGGTCTCTACGGTTATGTTAGAATGAATGAGGAATACAAAAACAAAAGACTCAAAATGCCAACCTTTACCAGATGTCATGTTTCTTTTTGTTAAAATTTTTCTTTCTTTTTCAAATCTCGGTTCTCTAGTTTCTGCGTTTACGTTAGAGTGAATGAAAAAAATAAAATCAAAATACCCAAAATGCCAATCGTTCATGAGAACTCTCTCCTTATCTCTAAATATATTATTTCTAAATACACAAACTTCTAACGCACAGATAACAATTTGCAGTTATCACCTTAACACTTTCGAACCCAGACATAGTAATAACGTTCATCGATTTAAAAACGAGCGCGTTTAAAACTTGGTCCATCACAGTGGCTCGTTCCAGATTGAATCCTGTGTTGTGTTTCGCTGGGAAAAGGAGGTGCATAAAATTCGAAGATAATCCCAGACGAGAAAACTCGGGCTGGTTGAGAGTGGCAGGCGTCGGAGGAGATTTCGACACGATTTTGTCGCTAGATGGTTCGAAGGAAATCTTTGAATAATTCCGTATGCATATTTACGCGCGAGAGGACTCGCGTGGCCGCGGCTCGGCCGGGGATAAGCTGGTTCGAATTTCAAATTCGTATCTGCTTAAAGCGGAAGTTGCCTCGGGCTTGCAGCTTAAAGTCTATTTATTTCCACGGTTCCACTATTTCCACAGACAGTCCGAAGGATTTTCCCTGTCCTCGTCGTTCGTTCCTTAATTCCTTCATCGAGTCGCAAGTAAAAACAGAGTCTTTTACGCGCGTCCATCCGATTCCCTGTGATCTAGTGCCGAGATCTCGAAGAGTTTCTTAACTTAAACGTGGCTCCGCTTGAATAATCCCTGAAAATCAAAATTTACGGTCTTTCTGGTCGCAATGTACAACAATGCGGTTTAACGTTAATCACACCGTAACCCAAATATCCGTTTTTAATCTTTTTGTTAAAAATTCTGCGTAAAAATTACGCGTTTTCGTTCTGATTAAGTAATTCCCTGATTTTTCTTTTAATATTGTGAATTTTTCGATATATTCTTTTGTTCTACTTTTTTTTATTAACTCTTCCTTTGTTTCTTTAGATATTTTTTCATCGGTCGTAGTGGGTTTAAATTGATAGCACGATCAATGAGATTAATTCGAACAGGGATATTTTATTTCAATGCGGTATCGCTGACTTTCTCAGTAAATAACTTCAATTCAATCAATTATAGTTTCCTAACATTCTCACTTTCTATCTCATTTTTCCCCAAAACCCTGCTTTTTTAGAAAACCTCTTATTTCCACGGAATAGAAATTGCAATATGGCAATTTCCATTACGGATGCTATTCAGAAAAGTAAATTTTACATGAACTATAGCTATTCGAGAGAACAAATAATTATATTGTCCTAATATTCTCGTTTCTACTCGATCCTTTCTATCTCATTTTTATCAAAAACCCTGCTTTTTTAAAAAACCTCTTATTTCCCCAAAATAGAAATTGCGATATGGCAATTTCCATTACGGATTCCTATTCGGGGAAATAAATTTTATAGGAACTATAGCTAATCAGAAGCACGAATATTTATATTTTCCTAACATTTTTGTTTCTATCCGATTCTTTCTATCTCATTTTTTCCCTAAAATCCTACCTTTTCAGGAAAACTCGCATTTTCCTGATATAAAAATCGCGATACGACAATTTCCATTACAGATACTATTCAGAAAAGTAAATTTCACACGAACTATAGCTATTCAAAAGTACCAAATATTATATTGTCCTAACATTCTCACTTTCTATCCGATTCTTTCTGTTGCATTTTTCCTAAAAATCCTACCTTTTTAGGAAAACTCGCATTTTCCCGAAACCGAAATCGCGATACGACAATTTCCATTACAGATGCTATTCAAAGAAGTAAATTTTACACGAATCATCTAAGAAACATTACGGATTAGAAGAAAATATAAATCTTGTCGTACAACGTAATTCTACAATGAGAATTTCGCGTGATAGGTCGAGAGGAGGCATCGAAATAGACGAAGATCCTTCGCACGCGAGTTCTTCGTGTCTCCTCCCTCTTGCGAACTTTAAAAAGTCTATAAAGGGTGGCTGGGAGACATCACCCCTGGCGTGACCGTCCTCCGCGAAAGATTAGATTCTCTCGAGGGTGAGGTATACTTGGCCGATGGGTTCCACCTTGCTCCCTTCTGCTGGCATACGAACCGAGAAATATTACCTACCCCTCTCTACACCCCTTCTGCACCCCTCTGCTCGTCGGAGGGGAAATATCGTGTCCCTTTACCGCAATCTTGCGAGCTTTCGAAACATTCGACACGCTCTGTCGTCGTTCCCGGTATCGTCTGCGTTGCTCGCGAAATTGTTCCAGTCATAGCATAGGGTGTATTTAGGGGAGGATACGGTGTCAACCCTTAAATACTGGTTAGCGAACAGCTGGCCTTCCTTGCGTAATTTTCTCCGCGCTGTCTGCTCCGATTTCTCTCCTGCTTTGAAAATAATGGAAGAATTTTTCTTTCTTTTCTTTAACACTAAGTTTACGGGGACTTTTTGTATATCTTTTTCTACGCACACCCGTCAGATTTAGGGTAAAGAAAACCACATATTTTCTTTAAAAAACAAACGGTGAGTTTAATTTGAAAACAATCGCAATATTAACAGATTTAATTATAAGTTAATTAAATCTGTTAATATCGTATAATTGAATCAACCCATCCGTCAAATTGACGGTTCCCGTAAATCTAGTGTTAAGGGGTTCGTTGGAGAGATATTGGAAGTCTAATTGGTTAATTGGAAGATTAGGGTGTTTATTTTTGAAAAATAATCGGAACGATTTAGCAAATTTCCTGTATTAAGTAAATTTTTGTATTAATATAGTAATAAATT
>NIJG01000168.1:302195-313641 GCA_002201625.1 Euglossa dilemma
TTTGCTTATATACTCGTATATTAGTCGACTACTACTACTACTAGCTAGAAAGAGAATAACGTGATCATGGAACATAGCGAAAAATAATTTTACCATTGCCACCAATGTTGTAAATATTTTCTAATTCATAAAATTTCCCTCGGTTTGTTAATTGTTTATTGTTTCGTATCAAATATATCGTTTTTTGACCGCGAACAATCCAAAATAAAAAAATTTGTGAGTTCAAATGATTACGAAAATTACACTAACCTCGATGGTCGACTACTACTACTACTACAGCTAAAAAGAGAATAACGTGATCATGGAATATAACGAAAAATAATTTTATCATTGCCACCAAAGTTGTAAATATTTTCTAATTTAAAAAATTTCCCTCGCATTGTTATTTTTTATTGTTTTCTATACACTCGATGTATCGATGTATCGTATGAAATAATCCTTTCCCGTCCACGAAGAGTTAAAAATTTAAAAATTCGTGAGTTCAAATGATTACGAAAATTACACTAACCTCGATGGTCGACTATTACCACTACTATCTAAAAATCGAATAACGCGATGATGACATAGGATAAAAATAACACGAGGAATCCGTTCGATGGTAAAGCGATGCACGACCCATCGACATGCTAGCCCAATTAGCCGTGCAACCTGCTTCCTCGAGCAGGAGCAAAAAGTCAGGCAGCGTCTCGGTTTCGCTGCTCGGCTATCTGTAGCCCCCGTGTTCGAGGGCAGAGAGACAGAGGTGCCACCCCCGGCTTCGATTCCCACGAGCAGCACTTGGTCGGTGAAAAGGGAGAAAAAAGAAGAAAGAAAAAGAAAAGGAAAAAAGCCAGGGGAGCGAGGACAAGTGCATGAATGAAACCCGGTAGCGTAGAGACCCCTGTGTTTACACGCGATTATGGGCGCAGCTCGAAAATCGGGGAAGAAAACAGCGACGAGCCGAGCTGCCGCCGCTGGCATCGCTTTGAAATCGGAGATGTCTGAGCTTACAGACGCATTAGCTCGATTTAACGAGGTCGAAAACCATGGTGCTCTAGTTTTACGACCGGTACCGAACCCTGCAACCTCGCGACAGAGACTTCTGGACAAACTGCTCGTTTGTTTTCCGTTCCGAACGTTCAGGACGTGGAAATTCCTTGGCTGAACTCGAGGACTAGGTCTCGTATATATATATATATGTGTGTGTGTGTGTGGAACTTGTGGGTGTTCCTTGGGAAGTTTCAAGGGTCCACTTCTTCTTGGTATTTCTCCTTTTTTCTTCGCCTCTTTCGGATAGGCGACTTTATTAGGGACACTCGGCTCTCAGTTCAGGTAAATAAATACCTCGAGTGCTACTGTAATTCGGAGTTAGCTTTGGGTTTCTTCGGGTACTCCTGTTGTACGTTCTCGTGTTGTCAATTACAAGTTCTGTAATTGTACCGAGATCGACCGTTTGAGAGATAGGAATTTTGTTTTGGGGATTGGAAAAGATGAAATGTAGAAATCGATCATTGTCGGATTTGAGTATTACCGATGACGGTTGTCTTGGGAATCGATTATCACGAGAATCGACTGTCGTTCGAATCTACTGTCATTGAAATCGGTTGGCATGGGGATTTATTATTACCGAAATTTACTATTAATGAAATTTACTATCAATGAAATTTGCTATCACCAAAATATAATTACCGATGCAATACCGAAATTGATCATTATCGAATTCGACTATCGTCGAAGTCGATTGTCCTGGAAATCGATTATCACGGGTATCGACTGTCGTTGGAATCTACTGTCACCGAAATCGGTTGGCATGGAGATTTATTATTACCGAAATCTACTATTACCGAAATTTACTATCAATGAAATTTGTTATCACCAAAATATGGTTACCGATGCAATACCGAAATCGATCATTATCGAATTCGACTATCACCGATGTCGGTTACCCCGGGAATCGACTGTCATTGGAAATCGATTATCATGGATATTGAATATCGTTGAAATCTACTGTCACGGAAATCGACTGTCACTGAAATCGGTTGGCATGGAAATTTATTATTACCGAAATTTACTATTAACGAAATTTGCTATCACCAAAATATGGTTACCGGTATAGTATCGAATACCATAAAGAATATCGAAATAAGTATTAATATTATTTCGGTTCTCTGTAGAACTTGCAAACCGATCTTCATTTATCTATCTCTGTGGGCCATAGGAATTCAAAATTCGCGACTATATCGCGTGAGCAACCAAAGACAATGATCAAAGTCTTGAGGAACCCAAAACAAAGATGGAGTATCGTTATTTGAGAAGATAGAAATAGTCTACCGTCTCTTATTAAATATATTTCTGTTCGTTTCGTTACTGCATTTATAATTCCACGTCCTCATGATTTCGAGTAATTCCAACAATCTCCATTACTCTTCTTTTTCCACTATACTCAAGACTAAAATCAGAAATAATATTTCTCTTTTCTTCTGTCTAAAAAGTTTCCAAAATTTTAATACTTATCGATATTTTCCATCTCTACTCGAGTTCCCCGGTCTATTGCTCAGTGACGCGACATTAAATCAGATTAAAATCAGAAATAATATTTCCCTTTTCTTCTCTTTAAAAAATTTAAAAAATTTTAATAATATCCATATTTTCCACCTTCGTTTCCACCTCAAACTAAAATCAGAAATAATATTTCTCGGTNCGAGTTACGAGTTTTCGATTACTAGCCTGTGGTCGGAACGGCGGGTAGACGATGTCGCTTTCACGAAGTTGCTTGGCTGGCTTTTCTTCCTCCCGGCCACTTAATCACTTCCATTCCTTACTCTTACTTTCCGCCGATAAGATGGAGTGTTTGTAACGCAATTAGCGAAATGAAATTCACGGTTTCACTTTGATTAAAGACAGATGGAATATATAGTTTGGTAATTGCTTTTGATAACTCGATTCCCCGGGCTTCGAGCAACGTTCGCGAGATCGTAATCAAAGACACCGAGGCTAGTTAATTATTTTACCAAATTATTCTCAACCTCTATTCGATTTCAAACCTTTTGTATACTTCCTGTAATTTTGTTACTACTTATACACGGTCCGTGAAATTTTCTTTCCTGTTTAACACGTTGAGTGCGGTACACAACGGCGATCTGTTTGTTTAGTCTATGAAAATAATGCAACCTGTGTCCGTTGAAAAAGATCGTGTAATAGTGCCAGAAAGTTAACTTTTGAACTTCTTTTAGGTACATTATAACATTACATTTATTTTTGAATTTTGATACTACGAATCTAACGGTCCATCGTCACCCAAATGAAAAGTACCTTGTCAATTCCATGCACTGATGCCGCCTAAACGAAAAGTTCACTGTCAATCCCTAGGGACCGACGCCGGGCTCCACGTGTTAACACTAGGTTTACGGGAATTTTTTCGCATATCTATTTCTACGGACACCTGTCAGATTTAGGGTAAAGAAAACCACATATTTTATTTAACACTAGGTTTACGGACGTTTTTTACTACACTCATCTTTATGAAGACCCGTCAGATTTACGGGTAAAGAAAGCTACGTATTTTCTTAAAAAATAAGATCATGAGTTTAATTTAAAGATAATTACGACATTAGGAAATTTAATATAAGTTGATTTAATCTATTAATATTGTATAATTGGAGAAACTCACCCGTCAAATTCACGGGTCCCGTAAATCTAGTGTTAAAAAACAAACGATAGGTTTAATTTGAAAACAATCGCAATATTAATAGACTTAATATTAGTTAATTAAATCTGTTAATATCGTGTAATTGAAGCAACACATACGTCAAATTCACGGGTCCCGTAAATCTAGTGTTAAACTTGCTTTCTATGGTGGTATAGTTGCTCATTTCTCTGTACACCAATTTTGTAATATTAATAAATATTAGGTCATCCCATAAGTTCGTGCCGATTGTTACTGTAACTGTTTAAAATTATACGTCGAATAAACATTTAAATATTACGAAAAACACGTTAATCATCGATATATTGGGTTGTTGAGACATTCATTTTGCTTTTTGGTGAAAATGAAACACGATTTTTAAGCCAAGACGTTTCACGTGATATAAATGGACAAATTCGACAAATTTTTCTGTTGGGAAAAACCGAAATTAATAATAGTTTATAAAATAGTTTATAAAATACGAGGAATAATGTAAATAGCGCCGCCGAACGAACTTAAGAGATTACCTAATATATATTTATGATTTGCTATCGGTAGATTGATATTTATTACTTTTACGAACGATCTTCGTGACTGTGTCTATATTTTCAGTATACTCGGGTAATTATCTCGTTAAATACCGTCATTGTTTGCGAATACACTGTCATCGTGTTAGTAATTCCCACCTAGTAAAAAGAAACTCGAAAATTCGCAATTCTCTATCATGAACTAACTCAATCCCAACTAAATTACAGGAAAAAATAATTTCTGCATAAAATAATTCGTCGATGAGAACTATCGAAAATTGAAATTTCGGTTTTCAATATAATTGTTGGTGATTGGCTATGTGAAATAATGTACGCGTGGGTAATAGAATAGTAGTTATATATATTCATAGAAGTGAAACGGTGGAAATACTGTAGAAGGAGCGGTGTAAATACGGTGGAGGTACGGTAAGAACTGCCTGCAAAAATGTTTCGGGTAGTACATGCATCGGTACCTGGAGCTCGCAGGCCCCAAACCCTAAACAATACAGATCATAAAGTTATGTTGAGTTTTCTCCTAACACGATGTACAGCGCACAGTTCGTGCTTTACCTCAACAATAATACTCGAAAAATCGGGCGTATCTCGAGATAAAGTCCGAGCAGTTGACGTGGAACATACGTTCTATTAAAAAAGAGGAGAAAAAAATGTCAGACTAACAGGAAGATAGGGTGGTTAGCCGTCAGCTGTCAAGCGGAAAGAAGTGTAGCGATTGCATTGATACGGAGGATCGTGACAGAACCGTTCGGACTATGCTCGTATATGGCGATGGTGCATCACCAAGTATTGATTCCGAGTGGTTACCATCGACTTTTTATCATCGCGTGCATCTTCTCTCCTTTCATCGCCGTTTTTCTCTTGTTCCCTCCCGGTGCATTCCTCCTTGTAACGTAATACTTTGCTACGCGCATCAAGTATGCTGTCAGAATGCAACCTTTTAATGCTGCCTAAGTATCGGTGTATATCCGTTGAAAACAGGAAAACGCCAATAAAAGCTGCCGTAAATTCACCTTGTTTACCTTCGTTCAAACCTTCCCACTGGCAGACCTGCTCTTTTCTTCCTTATTTTATCAGCTATCCAAGATTTCCTTCGAAACGAGATTTTATTCCGAGAAATTTCAGCGAACTTTTGATTTCAGAGTTGATCTTGAATGAAATTGATTTAGGAATCGAGGGATTTATAGAATAAAATAGATTACCCGATAATTCAATCAGTGAATTTTGTTTAATTTTAATTTTATCCGGAAATTCGTGTTTCAGGATTTTAAAATTTGTTTTCTTCGTTATTTTATCATCTATCCAAGATTTTATTCCGCGAAAATTTAGCGAACTTTGGATTTCAGAGTTGATCTTGAATGAAATTGATTTAGGAAGCGAGGAATTTATAGAGTAAAATAGATTACCCGTTAATTGAATCAGTGAATTTTGTTTAATTTTAATTTTATTCGGAAAATTGTGTTTCAGGATCTTAATATTTGTTTTCTTCGTTATTTTATCATCTATCCAAGATTTTATTCCGCGAAAATTTAGCGAACTTTGGATTTCAGAGTTGATCTTGAATGAAATTGATTTAGGAAGCGAGGAATTTATAGAGTAAAATAGATTACCCGTTAATTGAATCAGTGAATTTTGTTTAATTTTAATTTTATTCGGAAAATTGTGTTTCAGGATCTTAATATTTGTTTTCTTCGTTATTTTATCAGCTATCCAAGATTTCCTTCGAAACAAGATTTTATTTCGCGAAATTTCAGCGAGCTTTGGATTTCAGAGTTGTTCTTGAATGAAATTGATTTAGGAATCAAAGGATTTATAGAGCGAATTAGATTACCCGATAATTAAAGCGTAGAATTTTGTTTACTTTTAATTTTGTCCGGAAATTCGTGTTTCTGGGTCTTAAAATTTGTTTTCTTCGTTATTTTATCAACTATCCAAGATTTCGTTCCTTTCATTCGGTGAAATTTCAGCGAACTTTGGATTTCAGAGTTGATCTTGAATAAAATTGATTCAGGGATCGAGGGATTTATAGAGTGAGATAGATCACTTGATAATTGAATCATCGAATTCCATTTAATTTAAATTTTATCTGGAAAATCGTGTTTCAGGATCTTAAAATTTGTTTCTTTCCAATCCATGATTTTATTCCGCGAAATTTCAGCGAACTTTGGACTTCAGGGTTAATTTTGAATAAATTTGATTCAGAAATCGATAGATTTATACAGCGAGATAGATCACTTGATAATTAAATCATCGAATTCAATTTAATTTAAATTTTATCCGGAAAATTGTGTTCCAGGATCTCAAAATTTCTTTTCACCTAACCTAATAATCGATACTCAATTTCGCATGTTTCATAGATCTTGGTTACCATTACTGAAATATTTTTCTAAACCAAGTGTTAGAATCACAGAGTGTTAAGAACCAGCGATTCATGACATCGTAATCCATCCTTATTTAACGTAATAAGAATGATTATGGTGGGCGAATGAAGGGCCGTGGTTCATGCGATTTTCGTACGACAAAAACGCTCTGCGTATAAACGCGCAAGCGACAAGAATATATTACATATTGCAAAAGTAAAGATCGTCTCGTTACCACACCCTATATTCCCACTGACTATTCAACGCGGAGCAAAAGGATTAGCAGATGAGATAAGCCGCTGAAATATTTTAGACGACTTAGCGTATCTAATCTCTTGGCACGTCTTGCATTTCCTGTGCCAAAGCGAACAATGCTACAGAGACGTCATCGGATGCCGAATATGCAACGATCTATTCATTTCGCGAATATTTCAAATTTAAATTTCATTTACAGCCAGACGTTTAAAACGTCGAATCCTGTTATGCAAATTTTATTTCATTTTCGAGCCGCGCCCGGTCTCATCTTCTTTGTCGCAGTGTCTACACGTCGATTTCAAGAAAATCGAGGAGTATTTTTGCGAAAAATTTGTAATCCCTTGATTCAAACTCGTAATCGAAGGGATTAACCTTTTGCACTTGAGACGCAAATCCCACTCGCCATTTAATTAGATTTGAAACGTCGATATTAATTGATATATCAAATTTAGAATTAGCCATCGGTGCGTGGAGTGTCAAAGCAAAATAATTCTAAATTTTAATTTGCATACAATTTCTCATTCATCATTTTAAAAATATCGTCAATGTTGTAGCAAAGAATCTTCGAATTTCTATTTTTCCGTAACATAAAGATCGTCGAGGATTAATTCTCTTTATAAGAAACGAAGCTCGGTGATACAGAGAGCTCGAGGAGTCGGAAGATCTCGTCGGGTGCTTGGACGTGGAAGAGCACTCGAAAGGCAAGTCTCAGTCGCCATTTAATTCGATTCTAAAGATCGATATTAATTGATATATCAAATTTAGAATTAGCCAACAGTGCGTGGAGTGTCAAAGCGAATAATTCTAAATCTTAATTTGCATACGATTTCTCATTCATCGTTTTCAAAGTATCGTAGATCTTGTAGCAACAAATCTTCGAATTTCTATTTTTCTATACCAAGAAGATTGTCGAGGATTAATTCTATTTATAAGGAACGTAGCTCGGTGATACAGAGAGCTCGAGGAATCGGAAGATCTCGTCGGGTGCTTGGACGTGGAAGGGTACTCGAGGAAATTCCCCGAAATAGCCCTTCTATCTCCTCTAATCCTTCGGCCGTCGTCAGTTCGCGTCGGAATCTGTTTATCGCCAACGGGATAATTAACAATTCTAACCTCTGTACCCAAACAACCTCGCTGGACAACGTATTTCTTTTAATCCGCCCCCCTTATCCGCCCGGCCACTTCAAATCCACTTCACCGCGGAATAAAAACCGCCGGCAAAAACACACACTGTGAAACTTTAAACCAAGCCTTCCTGCCACTCGCTCTATCCCCTTCCATCTTTTTCTCTCATCCATAACTCCTCTTATTCTTGCTTCCTCCGTGAATTAACCCTTTGCTGTTCTATCGCCAGCCTCGCTCCGCGTCCCGTTTTATTTCTACCTCATGAATGCTCTTTCAATTCCGAGATGTAACGCGAATTCCACAGCTTTCCTCGAGAAACTTCCCCTTTAAGTTTCCGATTTCTAATTTTTATACATTTCCAACGCGAAACCCCTTTATTCTAATTTTTATACGTTTCCAACGCGAAACCCNTATTCTAATTTTTCTACGTTTCCAACGCGAAACCCCTTTATTCTAATTTTTCTACGTTTCCAACGCGAAACCCTTTAAGTTTCCAATTTCTAATTTTTCTACGTTTCCAACGCGAAACCCTTTAAATTTCCGATTTATAATTTTTCTACATTTCCAATGCGAAACCCTTTAAATTTCCGATTTCTAATTTTTCTACGTTTCGAATACGAAACCCTTTAAGTCTTCGATTTCTAATTTTTCTACGTTTCGGACGCGAAACCCCTTTAAGTTTCTGATTTCTAATTTTTCTACCTTTCGAACGCGAAAGAGAGGACTTAATTGTATTTTTCGCAGCCAACTTCATTTGCATCATCAAGCGAAATAATCCGCGCCCGTTAACTCTTACTTACCCATTTGAAATTTATTTACCGTGCAACTACCTGCGAAAATAAATATTTTCAACGTCGTATAAGATGATTTTATTCCAGACTATGTATAATTTTTGCATTAAATATAAACAAGAGTTTGTTCGTTACACTTATTTTCAAAAACTTGAAAGACTCTTCAGAGCGTAGATGCTAATGGATTAACACCATCGTGAGCCATATCTCTAATAAACGTAATTAGACTTTCATTTATTAGTATAACCATGTCAGACACGACTTTTAACATCATAATCACTGTTTGCAACAATATCACAAGAATTGATACGATGAATGGAGAATTGGCCTACGAGTCTTCTCCAAACTTCTTCCGAAAGCTGGTCACGACTGGCAACGCGATATATCGATTGTAAAATCGCACTAGGTACATAAAGCTAGATACAGAGAAAACCTACGATACGAGGTTGGAAACACTATAGCGTGTAATAAACTATACTCGAGAGCTGAAAAGAAAGGCGAAATATATAGCATGAGTTGAGGATGGATAATATATCCGATATAGGTCTCTCGGGCCCGAGAAAAGACATAGAAGACCTAGGTCAAGACCCATCAACGTGATATATCGTAGCGGCCAATAACGTATCATGGGATACGTTGACGTGTTTCCATTGATTCGGTTATAGATAGACGTAACGCGAAAGAATACGTTTCCTGTGTTAAAGCTGCCGACACATTCCTTACTCTATTTTCGTATCTACCATCGAGCGCGGTTAAATTCGATAGAAGAAAACGATAACAAGAGAAAGCGTTTACTCCAGACGAACTCTTTTCTCGATGACAACCGTTGCATAATTCACGCTTCGTTATTGTTGCATTGGAAATAGGAAAGAAGAGTTTGGAATTTTAAGTTTAATCCTTTGATTGGAATCGAGAGGTGACTGTCAATCGCCATAAAATTTTGACGGTCCATATTGATTAATATATCAAATTTAAGATAATATAACAATATACGAGATATTGAAATCAAATAATTTTACGCGTCAATTATTATACGATTCTTTATTTACCACTCAAAAAAATCACATCAGTTTTATAGTCGAAAATCTGGAAATTTCTACTCTTCTGTAGCCAGAAAATCGTCGAGTGCAAAGGGTTAATTCTAAATAAATTCAATTCCAACTTTTACCAAACAGAAAGATAATTCCAACAAAGAACCGATTTCAGCTTCAGTCGTGTCGCGTAACGTTGCAAAGCTATACAAAAACAAAGTAAAAGCGTAGTGTTCGGTATTGAAGGACTTTCTTCAAAGTTTAATCGATTGATATTTAAATAAAACATATCTTATAATAAATATCGCTTGATATTTAAATAAAACATCGATTATAATAAATATCGCTTGATATTTAAATAAAACATAAATTATAATAAATATCGCTTGATATTTAAATAAAACATAAATTATAATAAATATCGCTTGATATTTAAATAAAACATCGCTTATTATTTATTTCACTGTTATTCACCGAGGAAATATTAATTCTTTACAAAATTAAACCACCATGGAACACCCTGCACATACGTTTCATTTCCTAGAACAATACTCTCTCGAATTACCCAGGCAAACATTCGTCCGCATAAAGATCGCGGCGGTGGTTAAAATGCATATGAATCGTTGGCGTAATGCATAGGTGGAACCTCGAGGCCTGTAACAGATTGTGACAATGGCCGAGTGCACGCTGTCATTTCGCGGGGAAAATCACACGCCATTATCGGCTATCAGAGGCAGAGTCTCGCGGCCGTGCCGTTTCAATAATATCAATTTGTAACGCGTTGCGAGAGAAATGCTCGACGATCAATCACGGCTATGTCGATTTATAGGCCGCCTAATCACGAGGTTCCAACCCTCGATGTCAGACCAAACTCGAGACACCAACCCACCCCCTCTTTCTCCTTTTTACCCCTCTTTTTCATCGACTATTCCGCGTTTCGTTTCGTTTCATTTCGTTTCGTTTCATTTCATTTCATTTCGTTTTGTTGCGATACGTGATCTGAATGTCGGAGTGGAATATTCGGCGAAATAATACCAGGGTGGATATATTTTAGGCTGTATTAATAGCAGGACTCTGTCGGAGTAGGAATGCGTGCCCGAAGATACAAGGGTAGATAGATAATGACAGGATAATTCGTTCTCCATGATCAACTCTGTCGGCCCATTCGATACTTTGTTTTCTTTCACTGGAATGTGCGGTTCGAGGGTAGATCAGGCTGTATTAACCCTTTGCACTCGGTGATCTTTTCGTTACCGAAAAATAATAATTCAAACATCTTTTACCATAAATTAACCCTTTGCGCTCGAAGACTTTTTTACTATAAAAAAGCTTTTTTTATGTTTCGATAAGCTCGGTAGTACCTTTTATGTGAAAATATGTAAAAAGTAGTTATACGTTTGGGTTTGCAACGAGCGGAATTATATTATTTTAATACTTAGCGTGTAGTTATCTTTAACACTAGATTTTCGAGACCCGTCAATTTGACGGAGGGTTGCTTCGATTAAACGATATTAACAGATTTAGTTAACTTATATTAAATCCGTTAATATTGTGATTGTTTTCAAATTAAACCCATCGTTTGCTTTTTAAAGGAAACATGTGGTTTTCCTCACTCTAAATCTGACGAGTGTCTTTAGAAATATGTATCCAAAAAACCCCGTAAACCTAGTGTTAATAT
>NIJG01000169.1:96120-107142 GCA_002201625.1 Euglossa dilemma
TATTTATATTATTATATATTTAATATATAATATAACGATAATAATATATTTATCGTTTATCATTAATTATTATCAAATGTAAGCAGTATTTCTTAGATACGTATAATTAGAAGCTGCTATTGTTATTTTGCAATCTCACTGCAATTTACTGGCAGAACCTTTCCTAGACATTGTAACGAAAATTTCATTTTACAAAACGTCGCGGATTAAATTAATGCGCTCGAATTCTAACTACGAATCATTGCTACGAGGTAGATTAGCAGGTGTGTTTACAAGATTTTCTAGCGAATTTTTCACGTGATACATGTTTTGCAATAATTTCGCCGCGGTTACATAATAAATTCTTTACACCCAGAGCACTTTGGCTTGCTACCAGTCTCAAAATACGTAGATTCTATCGTAATGAGCTGTAACGCGTACTATCCCCTGCTCTCAGAGACTCACCCTGTAGTATCCTCGTTTATATCGAACCACGTGAATTATATTAACCAGCATTCCAATTTTCTTTCCTCGAAAAACTCGGTTTAAACGAGTTAACGCGAACGCCACGCGGATGCTCGTTATTCATTTTCGAAATAAATCATCGTTTATTGGATGTGACGATATTTATCAGTTTCGCAGAAGAAACGCGCGTAAAATACCTCAATTTCCCTCGCAAAGTTATTTTAATATTTATCATAGGATTACATATCATTTTTCGTTAGTTTCTGTTATTTTTGCTTATTTTTTGTTTATTTTAAATTTACACATCTTTAGGAAGATGTCAATAAACGTATATTACAGGAAATAAATGCGAAGAAAAGTTTTAGAAATTGTCAGTCATTTTGTTTTATTTTTTCAAAAATGTGAGATTCTTTTTTTGTTCAATTAATCATTTACCATAAACGATCATTCGTTAAGTATATATTTAACAGTTTCACGAAGAAATTCACGAATTATTTTAATTTTTCTTCCAAAAATATTTTATTATATTTGCTATTTAATACAGCGATTTTTATGTATTATTTTTATTATTAATTTTTCGAAAAAAACGATTTATCTTTCATTCAATATTATTTTATTATTTATTACCTATTACAGTGATACCCAATTATTGTATTAACGAACATTCCTGTTCTATTTTTTTAAAAATGAATCCTTCGTTTCTTTTTTTTTCTTTTTTATAAATCTTACTATATCTTTTCTTTTTTATAAGTTTTACTAAATCTTATTAAGTCAAAGATACATTAAAAATACTTTAATTTAAGGTACATCGAACATTTCCATAAATAGTTTCATATTTTAAGATTATGCACGTAGAATAAGTAGTAACAAATAAAACAAATGTGCTATTATCAACAAAATATAACTACCTAACTTTGATATATATTATTTAACTAAAAACCCGAAGAAAAAATTTGAGAACCGTTGTTCTACTTAATTTTAATATTCGCAAATTTTTCTAATGTCGCAATGCTATTTCTATGTGCACTTTCTGTGTTCATTGTACACTGTCATTGACATTGGACATAACGAAAGGTTCTTGAAACAATGTTGCAGGCCTCAGAGGAATACCGAGAGCACAGCACCCATAAGACACACAGAGCGAAGAAGACCAGGCAAAAACAAGAGCAACACGTTGTAAAACAACACAGTTCCACCGTCCAAGAGAGTTCTAGCGTGTCCAAGAAGAATTTCAACCTTATTCGACTGAACAACATCCCCTTACCGTCTCCGGGTGGCACTGTTACCTGTAAGTTCTAAAACAACCTTCCTATAAATTTTGTATTACACAGGGTGTCCCAAAAGACACGTACAGTCTTGTATCTTCTCATAGAAAAATATAAAATAAGTTTAGAATAATTTTCTTTTGGAATTTACTTTTTGGAGAAAATTAAAAATTCGTTTTGCAGAATATGGATTTAAGAGTAACTCATTGTAAAATACAAATAATTTGTATCGCTTATCGTATTTGTGAATAATATTCAAGCATTTAAAAACGAAAATATATTTTATCAAAGGATATTTTATTATTTTAATTATAGAATATTGTTAAAATTCTCATTCTTGTTGCATACAAAGTTGCGCTTGTCCAATTGCAAAGAGAACAAAACGAATTTTCAAATTTGATTTTCTTGAAGATTAAGTTATATATAAAGGAAAATTATTTTATATTTCTTTTATACATTTTTTTATGGAGAATCACAGTCTTTCAGGTACACCCTGTATATCGTTTTTGGAATTTATTTTTTGTCTGACGAACAATTTGAAATTGGTATCGAATAATTTCATGGAATCGAAATAATTTAAATTGAATTTAAGTCAAAGTAACTTAATTCGACACTAGAATTACCAAAGAAGCCAAAATGACTTGTATCTGACTTTTTACTTTCGTAATCGCTGAAATTTATAATTTCTACAATTGCCCTTGTCAAATTAGAGTCATAATAACATATACTTTTTTATTTTTAGTATACTACTTCCATTAATATCGTTTATATACACTATATCTGCATACACATTACAATATAACTAGTAGTTCTACTGTTAATACAATATAAACATCTCCACAAACTTCTAGTAATTCCCTAGTAACTTTTCTGTGTTAACTTCCTAGTTATTTCCCAGTATCTCTATCATAGTATCAAAATTCTTCAAAATTCTTTAAAATTCTTCAAAATTCTTCAAAATTCTCCAAAATTCTTTAAAATTCTGTTCAACGTTTCAATAGCAAGGCCCAAAATATCTAATTACTATTTAATTACAATTCAACGACCAATCTAGTATCTAATTACTCTCAATTACTGCTCTAAGTATTGAATTTCGAGATTTAACACGATAACGAAATAGATTTCGTCGCATAAACTTAGAAGACGGTTTCTAACGCAGTTTCTTCATGTGTTACGTGGCATGTTTGAGTAAAGTTGCACCACTCTTCGTAGTTAACGATTCGCATGTTCATCTAAACGGGATAGACGAAACGATAAATCCGACATTTCTCGCACCAGGTATCTTGCACTTGCTCGTACATTCACATTTACATTGACATTTACATTTACACCAAAAATACGTACATATAGATAGATATAGACGAAGAGACGAGGAAAGAGGAAGAGATTGAGAGGGAGAGAGTAGGAGAAAATATGAGAGAAGGCGAGAAGAGAGAGAAGTAGAGAGAGAAAAAGGTATGTCGACGGCTGTGTCGGAAGCGAGGCGGTGATATTAATACTGGATGATTAAGTGGCTCCGGATGTGCGGATTCGTCATTGGCCCAAAAATCGAAGCCCGAGTTTCAAAATCGCTAACTAGGGCGATGGAAATCTTGCAGAGCCGATCTTTCCTCTTCCTCTTTCCCCATTATCTCTGATTTTTTATTCCACTTCCGTTATATTATCCAGTTGAATCGCTGGAAATCTTCGGAAATATTTGGAAATTAAACGATAATTAAAAGTAACAATGTTAATAAAAGAATAATATTGTTATGCGAATTATGCAGTTAAATCGGTGAAAATTATTCGGAAATATTTGGAAATTAAACGATAATTAAAAATAACAATGTTAATAAAAAAATAATATTGTTATATGGACTATCGTTAATAATGAACATTTCAAACGCAATTTAAATTGAAATTATATTCGATTTAATCATGGTGGTAACCTAAGGATATCGAAAGTGATTTGTATTTTAATTAACTTACGAATGTAATTATGTGAGAAATTTGTTCTGTAAGTAATTTGAAAATTTTGGGAAAGGAATAATTGCAGAAACGATAAAAATTTTATAAAAGTTATTGCATTGCGTTTGGCTAGCATTTATTTAGAAATTTTATTTATTTTCTTTTTTTATCTATATTACAAAAATAAAAGAAAATAGAAAACAATAGAGTAAATAAAATGAAGTAAAAGAAGTAAGTAAAATAATAACAAACAACAATAATTGTTCATAAAACAGTAAGATACTGATAAAAAAGAAAATTTACATTTAACCAAACATTTTTTCTAAATTTCTGTTTCCATAAAATAATGGCAATTTATAAATTACTATAGTCTCTTAAAACTGTCATGTATCTAACTAAGTAGTTGTTTCTTTTTATTATTATATCGGTCTATAATATTTACCTTAAACTCCTCGAATTATAATCAAATTCAATTTATCTAGTTACCTATAAATTAAAAAAATATAGAATAAAATTTATTTCATATATTATCCAGATACAAATCTAGATACATTTCTAAATAGAGCATAACCTCTCAAACACTAGAACTACCACACTAGCAAAAATAATTGTTTTCAGAATTTTTATTTTTGCTGCTATGAAAATAGAAATTACCATTAAAAAGAGTTCATATTGTCTTTTATTAACCCCTTGACATACAATGACGTTTTGGAGACGTCATCCACTTCACGTGACACTATAGATTTCGTCGAATTTTATAAACGTTCTTTCTTTGACATTACATATCGTTAAACGTTGTATAGCGATGCAAATTTCAAAATAAAATGTTCCCTTTATAAATTTCTACATAATTATTCAGCAAATAAATGAAATTAAATTAAACAGTATCTCTCAGACGCAATCAGATTCCATTGTACTTGTACGTCAAGGGAACCTAGTTACATCCATAGAAAAATATTTATTTAGTTATACCATTTTAATTAATATTTCCTATATATACACATTACAGATAGACAATTGTAGAATGTAATAAATAAATAAATAAATTCGAAACACATACCGACGCGTTCGACCGTAGCAGGAAGGAAATACCGGTTCGACGAACGAATTAAAATCGGTGAGACGGACGTGTTGACATGGTTAATAACGCGAGTATTAAATGAAGCGTGCAATCCGTCCTTCGTTGGTCACGCCATTCTCCGTTTTCCACGTTGTCGATATCTTCGCGACGTTTCGAGCGATTTAGGCGCACATGAATAAACGTAACGTCGCGTAAATTCGTGGTATCACGGTTGTTCGCAATTAATCAACCGGGTCCCGGGCTGCGATTTCTCGTATTACCCGTGTTACTCGTGTTACCCTTGGCACGCGTTTAACGCGTTTAACCAGCCGATCTCCGATCCCCGTTCGCTTAGCTACAACTTCCTGCGCTAGATGGAAACACCGATCAAGCGGTGGAAGGGACGCCAGGATGGAGGTTATGCGCCAAATTCCACTCTCTTCTATCTTAAGAATTCCGGGATTCTTTCCACATAATAAAGAATTACGCAACCGTCCCCAACGAATTATTCGAGAGTTTCGAAATCTCGGGGATAAACCACGGTCGATCGGTATAAATCGTAAGGATAAAACCACGTGAACGAGTGGACCGAGAGAGACGTAAATCTATCAGAGCGTTGACAGCGGATCGTACATAACCTATCGAACAACTAAAAATATAATATCCAGTCACTCGAAAGGATTTTCGAAACCGTTTCTCCATTTCGATTGAAATATATCACGAAAGTGCAACAAACGAGGGAAATCGTATCTAAGGAGTATAACACCAGTAAGAGATTTATGCGATCAGAAACGTATAAATGTTCGTTCGATCTAAATATACAGGTCTATTCCCAGGTTCTCTACGTCTCATTAAGTTTGGATTTATTAACGCTCGTATTGCCAAGAGCCAATCACATTTCTCATGTTACAACCTGCGCTTATAAGGCACATTACCGATACAAGGTTAATCAACGCTATCTCTATCAAAATTATATCCCTTTGTGTTTATATACATAACCTTAAATCGTTGCTATGTATCAACAGGCATGCAAAGAACGAAGGGTATTATTTTCAAGAGGATCGACAGCTCTATTAATTTCGATAGTATCTTCCAATAATATCAAAGATAATACGCTAAAGGTTTTTTTTTAATTCATTAATCTTCCGATTCGTTTATTTCTTTCCGTCTCTGGATAACGAAATTTTGTCAACAGATTCGAAACAATTATCGCACGAGGTAGAAAGAAGACATGTCACGTTACGCATTGTCGTCAGTCGGTAATACAAAGTTATACGTAAATAATACATAGACGAATATATCGTTTCAAAAGATTAATCGAATGTTATTCAAAGGATTAACGAGCGGATCGATGTTATTACGTCGGACGGTTGCATCGACGAGGCGTGAAAAAAGCAGCAAGAGGAAAGGGAAGAAATAACGAGGAGGAAGCGAGGCACATTAACGAAGTAACGCTCGGTTCTTATCTCGATCAGAGGGTGATGTCTTCATTACGTATCGGCCGGTGCATAATTATACGACAGAGCCGACCGGAAAGCTAGCCGTATATGTACGGCGGGTCGGTGTGACAGAGATAGAAAGATTTATTAGACACGAGGCGACCACCGCATGATATAAAGTCCGACGGTAGGTGTTCTGGAAAAAAAGAAGGTCTCCCCGGGCTGGCATCGTTTGCTCGCTAGCGATGCCCGCTTCATCCTCAGTCGCGCCAGAGATGTGCCCTCGAGAAGTCGATTAACGTCGTGATCCAGCTGGAAGCGATACCGGGATAACGTTTACTCGTGTTGGAAGCAACTACTCCTCTCATACCGGCGATTTCTAAAGGAGAGACGAAATCCAGAGGATTTCTTACGGTGTAACTCGTTCGGTCGGTCTTTCTCCTGCCACGACTTTCAACGTCTTCGATGTTCATTACCATTTCAAACGTACCTTCTCTGCTCGTTTCCTCTCCTCCGCGTTTCGCAAGCGTTTCTTCGCACTCCTTTGAGGATCTTGATCGAACAATTCGGTCGTTCCTCCCTTCCGCGAGAATTCTCCTCTAGCTTCGTTATGTAACTATTTATTCGGTACCTGTGTCTCCAGTGTTTCCTTCTCTCCTGTTCGTATTTTGCTCGTTACACGCTCACGTGACGTTTTTAACGTTTCGTTCCGTTGCAGAGTGGTGTACGAAGTCGGCGAGATACGAATAGAGGAAAAGAGAAGCGTGTTTCTTCTTATCGCTATATATATATTTCCTGTCGATCCACGTAACGATTTTACGCGCTTTGCTCTTCCTTATTCGATTCGATCCCGGTTAATATCCTCGGAATTAAGTAACTTTAGCGTTCGTAAACAATTTCGAGTGATCCCTTGAACGATTATAGCAGTGTTTTAAGACAATTCGCGAATGAGAATGAACCTTTTTCTCGCGTTAATGTCTCGCGATCAAGTTCTCAAAGGTGGTGCTGTTGTTGATACGCGTAATCGACTAAATGGTTCTCTATTTTCTCTCGTGCACCTTTCCTAATATATCGACACTCTCGAACTTTCAGAGACATCAGACGTCGACGTGAAATTCCAGTTTGCGTGTTAATTTAGCTCCCCATTAACGATGGCCTAATATTAGTTTGTGCTTGATCTTAGAACGTCGGGTACTGTCGATAATCTAATAAAATGCTCTTGCCGAACGTGCTCACGATATGTGTATAAAAGTAATTATCCCTGTTATTAAATTACGAATAATACACGTGGAGTGCCTAACAAGTGCTAACAACGATTTTTCTGAGATCTAATTTCCACCAGTGTACGGACATTCTATTTTATCGAAGTATCAGGAGACTGCGTGTTATTAAAAGCATCGACACGCAGTTGAGACGTAGCTCGATCGAGGATATTGCGTACGAACAGAATAATTTTGGAAAAATAGAAAGATTATTCGAAGATCGCTTCTCGACCATTGCAATTCGAACAAATTCTTATAAATTATCAAATATTTCTTATTATTAAATAAAATAATTCTTATTATAATAATTCTTATTAATAACGTGTACCAAAATAGTATACCAAAAGAATGTCATTTAGACATTTAATAGTCTTTTATTATCTTTTACAATAAAACTATCTAAAATACCTACAAATTCTTAAGTCTTATACTTTTATACATGTAGTTTAATTTACTCGATTATACAGTACAAATATTAATTGCTAATGTATAATTTACTTCGATCCAATCTTCTAAGCGAATCTTAAATTTTATTCGGTCGATTTAACAAATAAGTTCGTAGATTATTTTATATATACTATACCTTTGAAATAGATTGCGATGCATCGTGAAAATGTGTTCTTCGAATAGAAAAGTCTGTTGCCCTCGAATGAAAGGAATGTCGTAGAGTCACTAATAAAACCTTTCTGCCTGTTGTAATAATGTAGTAACAATTACTAAACCAGCATCGTTGAACCGTCGATAAAGTCGAATGGAAAAGACAATCTTTCCTAATTCTACATTCTACTTTCCGGTTAAGTTATTAAGCCTCGAAAAGATGTATACCCAGTCATTATTCATTTGAAATCGTGCTGCATCCGACAGTTGATCACAATTCCGAGCCGTTTTGTCAACGATCGTGTAATGTTGTTCGTATCAGTGAGTCGAGCGAATCGAACGTTTGGATATGGTCTGGGAGGAAGAGGAGGTCGAAACCACGTGGCAGGAGGTGTCGACCTTCTACAGACACGGGCTGAAGACTATTACGTGCAGTCAGTACGATTACGCTGAACGTGGACCGGTCTGTTACACCAGGATCGATCCGGAAAACGAAGAGACCAGGCCGCCAGGACTCGATTTTTCTCCGTTAATTTTTCAGAGTCTTTTCTACGTGCAAACGAAAAAAGGTTTCGCCTGTTCAGGAAATTATTCCCTAATCAATAGCTTATCTATCCCCTAACTAGGTATCTCGCTGTTTTGGCTTGCTATTCTCCGTTCGTTACACTTCTAAACACCCTGAAAGATTTTTATTATTATATCGTTATATTTATATTATTACGATAATACGGTGTATAATAATTTCAAGCGTCGTCGTGTTTCAGGTGATAGTTGATTCTTTCGGAAAAGTATTTTTATTCCTATGTGTCTAGAAATTTATCGGATCACACGGTGCGTTTGTTTTGTCGTTAAGATATCTTTAAGATAATTTAAGATACCTTGAAATAATCTTTAAGATAATTTAAGATACCTTGAAATAATCTTTAAGATAATTTAAGATACCTTAAAATAATCTTTAAGATAATTTAAGATACCTTGAAATAATCTTTAAGATAATTTAAGATACCTTGAAATAATCTTTAAGATAATTTAAGATACCTTGAAGTAATCTTTAAGATAATTTAAGATACCTTGAAATAATCTTTAAGATAATTTAAGATACCTTGAAATAATCTTTAAGATATCTTTAATACAATTTAAGATATCTTGAAATACACGAAGCACAGGAAATTATTTTCGAGAAATATTGTCAGAGAGATGTAGAGAGTCGTGTAATGGTGATATTTATTTTTCTGCTCACTTTGGAAAAATTTGGGAAACTTTGATTGACGATTACAGCTGATATTGAAGTACATTTGTAAAATGCAGTTCCTATCTATGGCTTTTGCATAACTATTATCAGGATATATAACATCCTAAAGGAGGAACTTGTATTTACAATGTTTTGTCTTACGTTTGGACTTAAAATTTGAAAATTTTAACCTTTGCGGAGGAGAAACGAAGTTGACGATAGATCGAGTGTATATTAAATAATTAAAAATAACAAGTCGAGGGAAATTTGCTGAATTTAAAGATACGTGTAATCTTAATGACGATGCTAAAATTATTTCTCGTTATATTCCAAACAGGTTTCATTTTAAAAAATCAAAAAATTTCCACGTATATTATAACATTCGTCTCTGAAGGGTTAAGTTTAATTTGAAAGTTTATAACTTTTGTTTTAAATGTGATTTTATGTCAGCTGTAAGAATCTGGGATAGAGATAGAGGTTGCTATTTAAAACTTTAATGGATCAAACGAATATTACTATAATATGCGCCCTAAAATGTGATCTAAAATTGATCTAAACAACTTCTGTTTAACATAAACGCGTAAATAATTCAAATTTTAATATTTCAATTCATATAAATGGTGAAATAACTAAAAATGTCGTTCATGACACACGTGTAAACGATTCTTTACTCGTAACGGATATTTTAACGGAATTTTTAATGAACACCGAATCGTTTGTAAACATATGTCTTTCGTTCGATTATTTACATCGGAAAAATCGAGTTAGAAATAACGTTTTACCCGCGTTATTTAAAGACTCTAACTTTTCTTCGTTACATTTCAGCCGAAGTGAAAATGCCAAGCGGGAACATGGACAAGCCAGTAATCGAGGATAATCACGATGGCACAGTGTCCTTGAGGTACGATCCCAAAGAAGAAGGACAGCATGAAATTTCGGTGAAGTTCAACGGCGAACATGTCCAAGGTTTGTACAACTTTTTAATTTTTATTATCCCGCAATTTTGATATCAAAAACACGAAAAATTTCACTCTAAGCTTCAAAAAAAGAAATTTCAGAATTATATCGGTAAAATTAGGAAATAATTTAACAGAATAATAATAGTATTTATGGTACATTTATTAAAAAATTTGCATCTTCGGTGGATCATGGAAGTATTGAAATGCAACGTGTAATAATAATGGAAAATAGAATTAATAAAAAAATAAGAAAATACGGTATATATCGTTGATCAAATTTTTATTTGGTATAACGACCTTAAAACTATTCTCAAATAACAAACTAGCGCCACCACAGTTCGTAGATATAATAAAATGTACAATAGATGTACTTTTTATTCTTTCCCAATTTTACTGACCTTTATGAGTATCTAAATTTACTAATTTCTATTAATACGGTCTGACTAAATATGATTTAACATAAATATTTCGCTTATTAAGCCTAGCCAATGTAAACATTCGAATATTTCCACATATGAATGTATATGAATACGTATATTTATTCTATACATATCCGGCATTCCGTATAACTCTTCCATTTTGTTTTTTAATCTTTCTAGACGACGATCTAAATGATTTTTCATATTCGATTTGCTACAATATTTCTTGCAAATATTTCTAAGTTTTTTCTGTATATTAACATATTATAATATTGAATCGATAATAATAGAGAAATATTTCGATTATCGTAATTTTTTAGATTTAACTGTTCCATTTTTATGTATAGTAATCTCGTCATATTTACAATCATATTTACAATATATTAACCACTATATATA
>NIJG01000169.1:123275-134567 GCA_002201625.1 Euglossa dilemma
ATATGTATACCTACTTTTATTATCTTATTTTAATTACTATTAATTGTTAATTTCAATTTTTTTAAATAAACTATATGATAAATATAACAGCTATCAATTTAAAAGCAATACTTCCCTGATTCTTTCTTTTCATTATTTCTTTTTTTTAAATTGTTTCTCTCATTTGTTATTATTATATAGCGTAAAAATAAAGCGAACAAAAATATCTTCAACCTTCTATTTGCAACAAAATTTATCAATAAAAGGTAAGTACTATTCTTGCAATAATATTATTTATTAGTAACATCTGATTATAAATATTAATAATATTCATATTAATAAAACCTAAATAATATTTCGAATATTTTAATCGTTTCAAAAGTAAAGTTTATCTTATTTTTTATTTGAATTTTTGTCTTATTCTAATTCTTATAATGATTTTTATTAACAAACATAAAATTTAATTTTTTTTTTATATTAAACAGACATAGTATCGCGATTATAGTGGCAGTAAGAACAATTTTAAAGTAGGATGTCAAAGTCAACGGTGCGCGTCAAACGAACACTTGAACTGTGGGCTGATTCTCATTGAATAAATTTGCATTCAACAGGAAGAACACGATCCGTAACTTGTCATCGTTAGATGTATCGCACCTGTAACCATGAATAACGATACAGGTGCTTTTTATCGCACGAACCATGAAACTTACATTGCACGTGTGATTTCCATTGTTTATTGCTGAACAAACATTTTCAATTGAACAAGAAAAATTTCGTTCTTCCCCGTGTATAATACATAATCTACAAAGCATACGGACTCTTTGTACCTTCTGAAAAACAATTACAAATTATTGCAAGGTAAAAAATCGTAGCAGTAAAAAGTTAAAAAAAAAATCAACGTATTTACGCAATTTTTTATAATTTTCATTACATAAAAGTTAATATTTCAAATTTCAAATATTCGTGCAAACAGTAACGAGAGAAGAAGAATCCTCGTAACATAAAACTGCAGTACTGCAAAATGCAGATTTACGAAATAAAGAATAACAAATATATACCAAGAATTGTAATTCAAATAGTTCTTACGAAAACTTATCAATAGTATTTCATAAATTTCATAATATATTACGAGTCAAGATTAAACACAGACGTTCGTTTATTCGATATAATTTCGGGAAATAACAAAAATTCCTCGTTAATTACTTTTCCCAATTCCAGGTCACACGTACCATTGATTTTTCTACTTCACCTAAGTCATCCCATACATCCGGCTAACTACTAATTATACAACGCATAAACTGTAAAAGAAGCATCGCGAGTTAACAAAGTAGCGAGGAATAGCTGGAAACCAACGTGTCGCGTTGTCGCAGCCGACCTAACCTTAAAAATTTACGGTCACCTGGGGAGTAGAAAAGCGAGCATGAAGACAATCCGGGGAGAATAATTATAAAATTATAACAACGATAAAACGGTGGGCTAACACAGCGAGGAGACGTGCTCGTTGACATAGACAAGAAGGGAAATAGAGAGAAAAGAAAGAACAGTTAACCGGAGGATGCATATGTAGGTGGAAAAAAGACGATATCATCCAAGCTGTCTATCCGCAAAGTTGGAGATAGAAAGAAGGGAGAGATAAAGAGAGATAGATAGATAGATAGAGAGAGGTAGAGAGAAAGGAGGAAAAAGCCGCGAGAATGTCTTTCTCCCCTCTGACTGGCCTGATCCGGTCGGCGGTGAAGTTATCGGAGGTCGTAGGTGGGTAAACGGCTAGGTGGATAGGTGGATAGGTGGAAGAGGTCTTCAGGGCTGCGGATTCTGTCCGTTTCGATAGGATGGTAGGCGGTCGCAACCGGTTTCATAGGTCCCTTACGCTCGAGTTCGCAGGCGTCGAAAACAGGTGCTTGACTTGCGCCGTCGTACGGCCACCCGTTTCGCTTTTCCTCCCAGAAACACGCCCTTCCTCGTGGTTACGCCGACGCCTCCGACGCGGACGATGCCACCCTTGTTTCCTCGCTGTGCTCGCCGTCAGACGCTCGCCAGACGCCAACGCGGTTGCTTCTTTTCCTTCTCGTCTTATTCCGCCTGTTCCTTCGTTTCACGTTCCTGTTCCACGTTCCCTGCGTTATTTTCCGCTTCGAAACATCGGTCTCGCTACACGCCTCGATTATTTTTGAGGTTAACTATGTTCCTACCGAAATGCTCGTCGATGCGAACGTTCGATCGTAAAGGACGAGTGCTGATATCGTCGCAAGGCAACTTTGTCGTTTCAGGCCGTTTCGTTAGAAGATTAATTGCTCGCGACGTGCAAAATGTAAATCGAACCTAACCTAAGCATTGCTCGCACTGACTCAGCTGCTCGTCGCTATTTAAGTTATGGTAATGTTTCGTCTCTGTCGAACGTGTACGTTTAGAGAGAGACAGATCGGGATATTGCGCGTGATCCTGAAAACACTCGATTCGGTTTAAATATAGAATTCCTGTTAGAGTTTTCTAACAGATTCTTAGAACTTTTGTGTCTTTAAATGGATTTATCAGAAGGTAGCAGGGTAGTTTGTGTCGGCGAATTCATATCTCCGTTTAATATTCGCTGTTTATTGTTTTTCGTGATTTTTATCGTAGTATTTCGTTGTTCGTATATATAGACGAACGACTCGTGTCTTTTGGTTTACGTTGGTCGAGTATTACACTCAATGCAACGATCGAAGTATACGTTGCAATGGAAACTATAAAAATATTCACGTTTCTAGAAATTATCGATCGATTTTTATATAGCATAGCGTATGCAATTTTACGTAAAAATAAATAGCTGTATTATATTAAAAAAGAAAAAGAAATCTTCAAATATTACTTTCAAACAATTGTTAATTTCTTTGTATCTATGATCTTCTGTATTCATCTCAGACACGAGTTTTAATATACAATTTCAAGCTCTCGCGTTATCTCTAGAATTTTTCGAAACATTCTATACAAATATGAAAGAGAAGGTTGGATTTATATTTAATCTCGTATAATCCTTCTCATCGAAACACCTGAACTTCCTCTTCCCCATAGACTATTTCTAAACGTATAAGACACGGTATTCACGGGTAAACGAAATATCCAGGAATCTTCGTATTAAACATTATCGTAGAACGTCGAACGATCGGGACAAGAATTTCGATTTACCGGCAGTCGATTAATTCGAACGGCGAGCCTATCGTTTAAATACCAACTCGTTGGCAATCTCGCGGTGGAAAGAAGCGGAGTTAGAGTATCGAGTGTTGCGGAATATCGAAGGAGGAAGGGTTCGGTCGGTGGAAAAAGGCAGTCGCGTAAAGGTTAAACGATAACGGCCGGACAAGGTGGAAGAGGAGTTTAAAGGAGGTCGGGCAGGAAGAAAGCAGTGGGTAGCGAGGTGGTGAAATCACGGAGGTGGTGAAGCGTGGAAGGTAGTGGCACGTGAATTGGCGCGTAAGTAGAGGAGGTCAACTGGTGGCAGGTGGAGGATGGAAAGCATAGGCGGAGCCTTCAGTTCCGCCTCCACCTACGATCCCACCTCTTACTACGCTCCTGGCTTTCCCGGCTCTTTTTCCGACCTCCTTCTCTCTCTCCTTCTCTCTCCTCTTTCTCATTTTTCTCTCTCTCTCTCTCTCTATGACCCCTCGCCTTTTTTTCTCTCCCGAACTCTCCTCCTCGCCGTGTCATACCTCCTTCTCTCTTCTCTTTTCTATTTTTCTCTCTCTCCGTTCCCTGGTCATCTTTTTCTCTCCCGAACTCTTCTCCACACCGTGACGTATCACCTCTTTCTCTCTCCTTGTCTTTCCTATTTTTCTCTCTCCCCCCAATTCTCCACCACACCGTGTCGTATCACCTCTTTCTCTCTCCTCTCTCCTATTTTTCTCTCCCGAACTCTCTTCTACACCGTGTCCTATCACCTCTTTCTCACTCCTTCTCCCTCCTCTTTCCTATTTTTCTCTCTCCCACCGTTCCCTCGCCTTCTTTTTCTCGCTCTTCCTAACTCTCAGTCAAACAGTGTCCTATCTCTTCCTTCTCTCTCCTTTTTCTTTCTTTCTCTCTCCTCTTCCCTATTTTTCTCTCTCCCACCGTTCCCTCGCCTTCTTTTTCACTCCCGAACTCTCCTTCGCATCGTGTCCTATCTCTCTAGCTTTCGTTCGACGCGCAATTTTTTTTTCTCTGTCTCTCTTTACTCCCAGGAACGTGCACCGTCCGCTGGCTACCTCGTCCCCGCCCCCCACCGTTCGCTGCCCCCACTCTCTGTCGCTACTGCGTTTCTTTTCACCCGCTGTCTTTATCCACGGCGAAAAGAGAGTCGATCCATACGCGATCCTTTGGCGAAAGCGCACCTGCAAACCGCACAGCCCCACCTTCCTTTCCAGTTCTCCACCTACTCCAACGGACACGCTTCTAACGGGGTACAGCCATTTTGCGCCGGCTCTTTTTCCCTTTTTTTCTTTCTTCTTCTTTTCCCTCCCGACAACTCGACTTTGTCGCCGCTTTATTTTCTCCCGGGCGAAAAAACACATTCGACCGCGCGTTTTCCATTCTTACTGTCGGATAAGAAGAGGGAATTAAAGGAAAGCTGTTTTACCAGCCAGACACTCTGGCCGATCGTTAGCCGGGCTTTACGTTTCGGCTATCGGGAATAAACAGACAGACGGCCGTTTAGATTGCCCGTGGATGATTATTATGCGCGTGCGCACGAGCGAGAAATCTATCGCTGCGTTTAGGTTAAATCGGTGTTTTAAGACGCACGCGGAGAAAGTTATCTCTTTTAGATTATCGCTGCATAATACTTACGTTACTCTGTAACGTATTATGCGTGTGTTTCCAGGAAGTAGATACGTGGAGAAACTTGTTTTTCTATTAATAAATTTGATTGCCGTCGTGCGTTTAGATATAGCGATTATGATTTTTCCACGAGCCAGATATCTTATCCTGTGTTAATACTTAATACTTTAATTTACACCTGAAAATGTGGTCGTTGTATCGTCTAGTATTTGTTAATAAATTTTTTATGAATTTTATCGAACGTCTATTAATAATGGAAAATGAATTAACTTTTGAATTTTATTTATTTTTAACGTTTAGTGTTTGTTTAGCGTTAATTTTTATCTCTTACGTTTTACCAGTGTCTTGTCAATTTTTGATACTACGAATTTGTTATTCGTAATATAATTTAATTCTTAATAATAGTAATATAATTCTAATGTGATATATATAATTCTTATCGTTTTTGAATTTCTTGCGAATAAGAGTGTTTTTGTCGCAAGGTTTATGTTATATCATAATCACTGGATGCATAGACTATAAAATTTATTTGAATTACATCAAGTAACGTTAAAAATGGCGTGCATGATGACAAAATTATCACGGAAGAGACTAAACAGAATGACAATCCAAAGCAAGCTTTATCCTTGTCCTAGGATTATATTAATTGTTACTTAAATTAGTTAAAATATTTAGAATCTTCGTTAAAATTTATTAAATTTAAGTAACACAATATTGAATGGAAATTAAATTTAACTCGAGGAAAGTAATTATATATCGAATTAAAAGCATCCATTGGGAATCACATTTACATGAGCTATATAATCTCTGTTGGATATGATAATACACAGCATTACGAAGTATGCGTGTACTGCAATTTAATACGTAATTTAATATGTAATTCAATATGAGCTTAAACAGTTCGTTGCATCGTTAAACGTGGTGGCAACTACTTTTATGTCATATTGAGACTAAATCATGGTTTTTTACTGGGAATGAATACGACAATTCTTAAGATTACAAATTTACGCATATGTATACGATATAACTTTCTAATTAAGATACATTATAAACGTACAATTAAGGTCTTTACCTGAATAGAATATAATATTGCGTATAAATCTCATCTTTTTCATAGAAAATAAAGGCAACCTTATTTCACAAATTGTCAAACTAGCAGTAAGAATGAGAATTTGATTTCGAAAAAGTTTTGATATTACAGGCGTTATTTAATTATAAATCATTAAAACGATATAACGAGAGCATAAATTAAAATATTAGCAGTGACTGCAAGACTAATTAACATAGATGGGTATTTTAAAGAAATAGCTTGCCTCTCGAACGTCAATCGATTGATATTTAAAATCGTCTCGTTATAAGCACTCTATAAAAAGTAACAAATTACGCATTTATAAAATCTATAATACATTATAAAAAATGTTAGACTGACATCATACCTGAACGAGGTTATGTCCATTTATACGCTTCGTATTGCAAGTTTCAGCTGTCGAAAATTTTAATGCCTGATCGATTTCATAACCTCATTGTACCTGCACCATTTATGGTTCCACTGGCTGAATATCGGTTAATATTCAATTGATACTTTTCTTCGATTCCCATAGATCAAACACTGTTTCACACGAATGATATATTTCATTTATGCGATCGGAATAAAAAGGAACATTTGTATTACACTGAAGAGAATTTACCGTATAGAATCATACCTCGATGATAAGGTTGAATAATTTATAGAATTTTCTTTCGTTCAAGAGAATTTCTAAATACGTTGACGAAATTTGTAGGTTCATTCTCATTTGTTGGATAATACCTTATAAAACATGAAAAAATAATAGACTTATTAAACAAAGGTATAAATCGGCGCTGAGATTTGCTTATTTCATTTAATTTAATATCATCTCAGTTCTGGAAATCATCTCAAAATCGAATTGGAGAATTACAAGTTACACGAAACGATAATAACAATTACTATGCAGTATTTAATTAATTATAATCTTCCAACTCCTTAAATACCCCATTTGCATAATTATATGCGTACAATTACGTGTATTTATATGTATATACGTATAATTATCTAGAATACTCGTTAATTTTAATTCAATTTAAATCATTACCATGTATCGTCGAAGGAAAATTCTCGTTAAGTTAAACAGATTCTAATAATTTTTCCTTATCGAATATCACATTGCAATTAAAATGAAAAAATTTGTAACTAAATATGTTCACGTAAATATATATTTATACTGACAGATTTTAAGTCAAAATTCTCGATTGTTAATAAAAGCGCGTAAATTTTGCACAGGATATTAATTTTAAAGGAATAATACACATATAACAAATGTTCAATTTCACGTGTTAACGTTGAAAGCATTTACGATCGTAGGTTATTTTAATGCATAATTTTATGTTGCGTAGGTTAAAATCGTAAGATTCGCTTCGAAGATATTTCACTTCGAAGATATTTCACTTCGAAGATATTTTACTTTGAAGATATTTCACTTGAAGATATTAGGTTGTTCGGAAAGTTATTTCGTTTCTCCAATTTAGAAAATCTATTCTATATTTTCACAGCCAACTTCACACTTAAGTCGGGTAAAAAAAAAAAGAAAAAACGAAATGACTTTCCGAACAACCCGATATTTTACTTCAATTATCCGCAGATGTAAAAGTATCCACCGATACTCGGTAAAAACAATAGAACAACAAGGATACGTACCTTTGTTTTGGCTTCGGCTGGATAAAGTTTCTCGAAAATGCACGTGGATCCAATACGGTGTCGATTGTTGCGCGATACTCCTAAGATCGGGGGAAATTAATTGCGTGTAGAAGAAGAAGAAGAAAAATTGACAGTAAACGATAGTTCTACATTCCATGATCGTTTTATTTCGATTACAGAACAACGCTCGCAACGGGGAGCCGGTTTCTCCTGCTGGTTTTAACTCGATTTGTGTATTTACAAGAACTTTCTCGACGTGCACGAGGAGACACGCAGCAATCTAAAATCTTGATCGAGAGAGAAAGAGAAAGAGAAACAGGGAAAGAGAGAGAGAGAGAGAGAAAGAGAGAGAGTGAGTGAGTGAGTGAGTGCATTCGAGCCTTTCGTACTACTGTTTTCACAAACATTTACGTTCCCATACGTAACGAATACTTCGACATATCGCCTCCTTCTCTCAAACGATCAATCGATCGAGTTGCCTACTTAACCTTAAAACAAGAATCCAACGTAACCTGCAATCTTATCGTATCGTGTACAGCGAACAAGTTGCAATGATCGTATCGAATCGCGCGGAAACCTTTCAATCGTGGAACTATAGTAATTCGAACGTGTGAAAAGCGACGGAAATTTGTGAATAACATTTGCGACATTGCAATGTTTTATCGACGCGCGGTAACGAAAATCGAAATGCTTCGTGACACGATTCAGCAAACCATTTCGAGTTTAATCTCACTCGCGATCGTCGATAATTCCGAGGAAAGAAATTAGCGATAAAATAATGTAGAAACAAATAAGTAGCTTTCGAAAATGATCGATCACGATTCGTCTTGACCATTCTTTTCTTTCGTTCCACGAACGTACGTAATTTCTTTCTTTTCTCCCTCTTCGTAGTTTTTTTTTTCTCGACGAATTTTTTCCTATTTAAAATAAACCACATTTCTCCCATTCGTGTATATGTATATATATATGCGTATAAAAGAAAAACGTACGAATTTGCTTTATTTACTTTAACAGCTACTAGTTTAATTTATCCAGTCCTGTATCGTAACTTTGGTCGATTGGATCACGCCGATGTTCGTGACTTGTGATTTACCGATTTCGTTCTGGCTTTCATGTAATACGTGTGTTTTATAAAGAAACTCGTGGAAGAAAATTCACCTCGTGTATTGCTCTGAAATTCAGTGATCTTTTAATGTGCATCTTATCCATACAACGAATTAATATCTTCGCGAATACTCTATCCAAATGCAAACGGTTAAACATTCTCGAAGAAATTCGTATTCGGAAGCTCGGCGTTATTTTAATTCTCGCAATGATTGGAAACGCTTTATCAAACAACGTAAATCATGTTCCTTAGCATTCCGCCTCGATTGAATTTCCTTTATTACCGATAAAATAGAATAAATATATGTGACTCCATGGAGAAAATTAAAAGGTAATGAGCGCTTAACGGAAATTAATATCTCTTTTCTTCTTACATCGTGCAGTGTCTAAATTGCGTTATAGTACGTGAATATTACATAATATTTATCGTTAAGAAAAGCAAACGTGTACCGATCTCTTCCTTCTGGACGTTCCTTGCTCGCCTCGGTTCGAATTCAAACAATTTACACAAACAAACCTCTAGACGCTATAACAAATGCTAGAAAAAGGAATTCATGCTCCCACTTGTTCGTGTGAGCTTTGTTCGTGTTTGGATACAATGTTGTAACTTCTCGGCTATTTTCAAATCGTTCCTTTCGCGTTACGGAAATTCTACTGGAAATAGTTGCGTTAACAAAGTTGTCGATTATACATCACACATACATAATTACTCGTCTTTGTAGATTGAACTCGATGAATCGTAGAGACACAGATACATTGCTTCTTTCGGGAGGAGTGATTAAGAGAAAAACTGGTAGATCCTGCAAAAGGGGCGACTTTAAAGTAGACGTTAATCGTTTCGAAATAACACCTAGAACTTCAGGTACGCGCGAATAGTCCTCGATTCGAATCGGGTTCGACAACGATGCTTCTTCGCACACTGCCATCTAGGCTGATTTATCTACCGACGGTAAATCGACACGCTTAAAAATTTATCGCGTGTTTTCACCGCTTTTAAGCACTTAACCTCAAAGGACTTCTCGACTGTCCGAAGATATACACAGAGAGAAAGAGAGAGAGAGAGAGAGAGAGAGATACATGATGGTAAAAACAGAAACGGGAAGAAACGGGAACGCGTACAAATAATTAATACGGTTAAGTTACAATTATAATTAAATTATTCGGAATATTCGTGTGTTTGTAACATTGAAAATATATTCCTCGATCTGTCGTACGATAGATCGGTTAAAGTATCGAGGTATAATTATCTCGCAAAGTAATGTACAATTTTTTTTTTCCTACCAGCATCGCACGAATAACTTATCAGCGGAGCACGATGAAAATTGGCCCGCGTGAGACGAAGGATAAAAGATAATGGACATTGCTCTCGAATCGGTTCCATCGAGGCATCATTCACGCGCGCCTTTCACGGCTTAATTTACTAACGCTACAGTGCGTATCGGTACGTGGTAAATCTAAAGGAGTTAATTTAACGTGGCGCATAAATATGTACAGATATTTACACGATCGAAACACTTGAAACGCGTCGATTTCCTTACGATCGACCTTTCTACGAACAACTCGGGACCAACAGCCTCTTGTTTGCCACGCGGCCCCCTTCACATGTAGATACGCCGTAAGTCGGAGGGCGACGTTATCATGTTGCATTGTGGACACAGCTTTTTCGCGCCCTGAAAGGGATAACCTCTTCTCAAAAACATTTTCTCTAGTCTATTCGACGCTACTATTCTTTCCTATTCTCAATCCTTTCTCTGACAGTTTCGCTGTACCATTTTGTAACTACTGGCAGATGGTAAGGCGAATTAAATTTTAATAATAAATTAAATATATCATATCGTAATTTTCTGTAAAGGGAAATAATTCTCACACAAACGACTTAGCATGCATTAGTATTATGTGTTAATTGCTTGGATTACGTGTCAAATTTATATACATTTATATCACGTATAGGGTAAAAAGTACAAATTAATGTTTTATTCAAATAAACGAATAAATAAGTATTTTTAATTAAAATAATATTTCTTATAAACAATGTTGTCTAATTAAAATAAAAATCTTTTTTAATTCAAATATTCTTACTCGTGGTAATGATTTAAGGTGAAAATTTTCTCCAAAATTGATTTCTTAAGTAACATGTCACCTGTCAGGGAAAGAATTGCACGATATTTAAGCATTCAACTTGTTATTGTTATTTAAACAATATTAACTAAAATTTTTTAAATAAATTTCAAAATATGTTTCGAAATTACTTAGACTATTAATTCATTTTTCTAAACGTTTTATAAAATTGCAATTTTAACTAATCAAGTTCCATTCTTTCAATATGTGAACTTCTCGTTTCGTAAATAAATTCCAAATTTCTCGTAACTCAGGGGATGTAACCTGAAAATTAATTTAACAAAATAGTGATAACTTACCAATGTGTGTAACCAGCATTGCTCGCAATGCACATGCCAGCAGCAGACTGAAGTCACAGGTTTCTTATATTGTTCCTGTAGACATAAATAAATCAAATATTTTTTTTACATTAGCGAACCGCAACCTAGATAGACAAGAATTTAACGATTGTCTTTTCCAACATTCTACTACGATGTAAGAATTTATAGAATTTTGGAAATGGAATAGTTACTGAAAAGAAATTTAGACAAGATTGAATACTTTAAATAACAATAAGATCAAATACTGCTAACTTTTAATTATTAAATAAT
>NIJG01000169.1:220956-232766 GCA_002201625.1 Euglossa dilemma
CCCCCACCACCCTCCGCCCCACCGTGCTAGCACCCACGCTCCCCCCACTCCTGTTACACGGTTTCTGCCTATGTACGTTCTACGCGAATGCATGCCTACCCATCAAGCTGCGCAACGTGCAGCTAATCAAACGGGCCAACCCACTGTGCGAATATTAATTAAACTCTCCGTTACGCCTGAATAGCGTGCACAGAGGGCAAGAGAAGAAGAAAGAGGGCAAAGGTACGCGGCGCAGGAGGATATCCGTTTGTCGTGTTACGTTCCGGCACCTGCGAGCATCGCACCTGTCGACAAAGCTTTCATACCGAGTACCATTCTCTTACAAGGTGTTGGAATGTTAAAGGAGATTTTCATTTATACCTCTCGCACGTCCGCCGGTCCAGCGTTAGTTTAATTAAAAAGTAACTCGACCAATAGAATTTCCCGTGTCGCCTCCTTTATTCTCTCTGACTTCTCCGTTCCTTTTTTAGGTTAGTTTTAAGCTTATTAGAAAGGTGAACGCGAAGCTGAATGTGGTTGAGATCTTTTAATTTTTCTATACACGTGTCATTTGGTTTTGATCAGCGAGATACTCGTAAAGGTACGTGTCTGGAATTAGGTTAGGGTAAGTAATACCTCTATCGATAATGACACTGCGTTACCATTTGTTTTAATGCTGTAACCTAAATCAACGAATACGAAACGATACATATATTAAGAATAACTATACACGAAGTAACCCAATAACCTAACCCTAGCACGTGTGTTAATTTTTTCGTTTCATTGTTAAAAGTATGAGAAAAACTTTGAATTGTTATTGTTCACTATGAAAAAATTCTTCGGGGGTTAACCCTTAACAATCGACAATTTTTTAGTTATAGAAGAGTAGAAATTCTCAAAATTCTTTCTATAAAACCGACGTTGCTTTTTCCAATGGTAAATAAAGAATTGTATAATAATTAACACGTCAAATTCATTGCTTTCGTTATCTCGCGTATTATTATATTTGCAAATGGTAAATTTCGATAATCGAGTGGCGACTGAAATATTTTCCATGGACAAAGGAATATCGAAAACACATAAAAAAAGAAGAAGAAAGAAAAAAGAAAACTATACGAGACGAAGTAAAAACATTTATACAAGGGAAAGTTGGAATGTGGTCCGTCATGATACATCTCAAGGTTACTGAAATCAACGAGATGCACCTTATCGAAATAATTGCTATAACTTCTTTTCGATAATGGATTTACTTCGTTCGAAGAAGCTTTCGCGTTCCTTAGGGTTTTCTTTAAGGAGACTATCCTTAAATTGCAGTTCTATCGAGTACACGTTGCGCAGCTACTAAAGCAATCTGGTTACTGGTTCTCATAGTAATAACGATAGCGGGGGCGTGTGGAGAACTAAACTAACCGATAGTGTCTGGTTTTATTATTACGATTGTCCGGCCAGTACGTGTTTCTGCGCTACGGAACAGACCACGATCCAATCCGAGATATCCACTTCATTATCCTTTAAATTGTATCGCGCTCGATGACGATGTTGTTCTTACTCTTTTTTCTATCCACACTTCTAACAACTCCTTTACCTTTCCGTTTGTTACGAACATTTCATTTCGCGATCGATCACTGTGTATTTACATTTGCATTTACGATGGATCGATTTAATTACTTAATATTGAATTTTGTTCGATATTCGAATAGTTGTTCGCGTGGATTATTTGTTAGTTAGCGTTAGAGAGATCGGAGCGTGGGTTTATATGGTATTTAGCGCGAAAGTGAGAGATTGAAAAAAAAATATTTTCTTCTACTATCGACACTTTTAACAACTCTAACTTTCCGTTTGTTACGAACATTTCATTTCGCGATCGATCACCGTGTATTTACATTTGCATTTACGGTAGATCGATTTAATTATTTAATATTGAATTTTGTTCGATATTCGAACGGTTGTTCGCGTGGATTATTTGTTAGTTAGCGTTAGAGAGATCGGAGCGAGGGTTTATATGGTATTTAGCGCGAAAGTGAGAGATTGAAAAAAAATATTTCACCGATAAAAGTCGTAAAGTTGGGGAAATGAAATATGATAGTAAATACGAGGACAGGTGGTGTAACGTAAACGTTAGGTATTAATAGTAGCCTCGCAACCTGTGTTTCCTATCGAAAATACAAAACCACCTACAATTGGTACGGTGCTGGGGAAAAAAATACGTAATATCGGTTTCACGGATAGAAAAAGTATAGCGTCAATGGAACGAATAGATTTTTGTGAAATTTGTTACACTACGTGATAGAGGGAAAAGAAAATTTTTAATTATTATTAATTGTCGATAATTAACGTGGTAATATAACGTAGTGATTTTTAAAAAGATATTTCGCGATTTTTGAGTGTAATTAAAGGAGAGAATTCGAAAAAACTTAAAAAATTGTTATTTCGAAAAATAAATTCTTTATTATCCCATTTGAAACAAATTCCAAATTTCTCAAAGATCATTTTTAAAAGTAAAATTTTACGATTATCATTGCTTCTAAATGACAAATTTCTTCGTACATTGTTCTATTTAATAAAGTATCTAATAACGATTAGATGTTACTATAATCTTACAAATTAATTCTAAGTGTTATGCAGAAAGAACTAAAACAACGAGTGTTATTTCAATATTAACAATAACGACCATTAATATCCCAAATTTAAAATTTTCTTTGGAAATTAAAGCAATTAAAAAATATCGTACAGTCGGTCACAAAAGAACATGTCCGCCAATTCTATCACTGCAAAATCAATTTTATTCCCAAACCGATATTATTAAATTATAATTAACACTAAATGTACCAAACGGGATGAAATGATCCTTTTGAAAATTTCCTTTAAAATTCTACAATCATTGTTATTTTTTTCATTCATTTGACTTTTTCTATATTCTTATATCTTCCAATTTTTTTCTCATTCAATTTCTCGCTTTCCGTTTTTCTCCTAGCTTATTTTCCAAAGCGAAATATTCTACTAAACCTACTGATAATTATATTCAAGATTACAATAAAGAACAGATAGATACAAATATTGTTAATAAATATTGTTGTTTAAACACAGAATAGTTCTCATCGAGGGATACTTAAAAATAAGTTTCCTGTTATTTTCTTCTCGACGAACGCGCAGTTTTACGCAAGATATCTCGAATGGTCAAGTTAACCTGACCTACCCGGATACTTTCCCGAGTACCTATAACATCAAATGTAAGAAGAGAGTGGATAGATGACACGAAGATGCTAAAACGCGTAATTAAATCGAGTAAAAAGTCTCGTCTGTTCCATTCCGCTAAACACGACGGCGATGGCCGCTTAGTTACAGATAAGAAAATGAAATGCAATAACGTACAAAGAAACACAGAGAGAGAGAGAGATTTCAAGTTTCATAGAACTCTCCGCGTTAATTGCACGGGCCCCGGGGCCTAGCTGCGTTTTCAGCTTTATCCTCGTGTAACTATCAGTGAGTATAATTCGAGACTATAACAGGAGGAAGGATCGGGAAGAAGAAGAAAAGAGATTCGTGGACAAGTACCGGCGGTTATCGAGGTAGCAACGAAAGCTGTAGAACTCTTATATAGATGTCAGATTTCAGACGCTGTAAACGGTATATGGCTCGCTGTAAAGGCGGCCCCTTTGATACCATGGACCCCATAATGCGTCGATACATACGTAGAGCCTCCGTCGTAAATACCACGACTCTCTCTTTCTTCGCCACTCCCAACTATCTCTACTACCTCCTCTCTCCCTTTGACTTCTTTTCCTCCTCTCTAAATTAGCTTCCACCTTCTCCCGTGTAAAACTCTGTCAGCCTATCCTAAATTCTATCCTCTCGACCGCGTACCACTCGCAATTTAATTACACCGCCATAAAACAGGAGGAAGTCCCGAGACGTTTTCGTACCCGTTCGTTAGAGGTTTCCAGCCGATCGTGCATCGGTCAATCTTCGGAAACGAGAATACGATGTAGCGTGTAATTTCTTTCAGTTGTAAATAGTTTGGATGAGAATGTATGGAGAGTTATGTGTGACCGGTTAGAAGTCGAGACAATGGAAAGGGAAATATATAGAATCAAAGAGTAAAATGCGATTTTAATTTTGCGGTGATTTTAGTGGAGACGAATTCGGTGATTAATTAATTTGAGATCAATTTTGGAGGAATTTTTATTTTTAATTTTAGTTTGAATTGTTGGAATAGGTGTTAAGATTTGGAATATTTAAGATAGAGAAATTGATAACTCGTTGGTAAATATTTTCATTCCCAGATATTGGAACTCGTTGGTATTGGAATGAAATTTAAATAGATATGAAAGATAAATATTCGACAGTTAGGAATTGTTAGTAAAGGAATAATAGTGTAATAATAGCGTGAAAAAATAAAATGAGTAGGTTAATTTATAGTAATTTAATAGATCAATTTAATAGAAACGAATAGATAAATATTCAACGTCGAGGAATTGTTGATAAAAGAATAACAATGTAATAAAGAAATGGCCAATAATAGTAATGTAATAACGATGAAAAAATAAAACAAGTAGGAGTAGGTTAATTTATAGTAATTTAATAGATCAATTTAATAGAAATGAAAGATAAATATTCGACAGCTAGGAATTGTTAGTAAAGGAATAATAGTGTAATAAAGAAATAGGAAATAATAGTAATGTAATAACGATGAAAAAATAAAATGAGTAGATTAATTTATAGTGATCTAATAGATCAATTTAATAGAAATAAATAGATAAATATTCAACATCGAGGAATTGTTGATAAAAGAATAACAATGTAATACAGAAATGGCCAATAATAGTAATGTAATAACGATGAAAAAATAAAATGAGTAGGTTAATTTATAGTGATCTAATAGATCAATTTAATAGAAATGAATAGATAAATATTCAACGTCGAGGAATTGTTGATAAAAGAATAACAATGTAATAAAGAAATGGCCAATAATAGTAATATAATAACGATGAAAAAATAAAATGTGTAGGTTAATTTATAGTAATCTAATAGATCAACTTAACAGAAATGAATAGATAAACATTCAACGTCGAGAAATTGTTGATAAAAGAATAACAATGTAATAAAGATATGGCCAATAATAGTAATGTAATAACGATGAAAAAATAGAACGAGTAGAAGTAGGTTTCTTAACAATTTTATTTTTAACAATCTTGATCTTGATCTTGGTTATTTTGGAAAGAGAAAAAGTTTCAACAAATTTCTTATATATTCAACGTTCATGCGAGACCTCGTTTATGTTTCCTCGAGGATCAGGATAACGCGATGATGCACTTTATTTGGAGATGAAGTTTGGCCAACTTCAGTTTCGATTATTGTCGTCGACGAGTGAGTCGTTAACGTAACCTTATTTTTTTAATGTCCCTGACGATTATTGCGTAAGTAGATTAATACCGAACGAGGAAAGCGTGAGTTGTATTAATTACGGTACTCCGGACGTCGTGGACATTTTTTACGACTTTCTCATTTTATAACTTTCTCAAGATGGTAGTATAAATTTTCGCGAGATCCTCGAGGCTTGGGAACCGAACAAATTCGATCTTCACGGCAACATTTATGCGGAATACTTTTCGTCTCTTTAATTTACGATCCTGTCACGTAATGGCACCCTAAATCTTTGCTCTTTACTTTTTTATGTTTCTCTTATGTTTCTTAAATTTTTCGAAAGATTATTCGCGAAGATTTAATCGCGATACAGATAAAATTACGAATGAGTGACGAATGAAAAAAAAAAAATTCCCTATACGTTCATCCCTTCCCTTGAACAAAAACCAACCCTCTCAAATCGCCCGAAGAAATTCATCCCGTCCCATCGTATCCATCAAACCACGACACACAACGGACTCCCAGGTCTTCCAGGTCAACCAACCAAGTCCACCGTTTCAAAAAAGATTTAACTATACCATATTATCAACGTTTGGTANAAATTTAACAATCAGAGTAATAACGTGGAATACAAGATTGTATATTAGAAATCGAATAATGGTTATTTAAACTATAGCATTGTTAATATCAAAGTCCTAAAAAGAAAAATACTCGGCTCTCGAGTTAAAAATTCTCATTTATCCCAGATCACGAGTCCAGGTGTTGGAAATTTCGTAGAATTACCCAAAATTTCGTCTCGTTAATAGATATCTCACCGATCTTCTTAATACGGATAAACAATTCCCCGAAAATAGTTTCTTTTCTAGGAGGATTACCCTAATCTTTCGACTCCGTAAATAGCTCATCGATATTTTCAAACGGAGAAACAATTCACCGAGTTAGATAGTTTCATTTAGAGTTAAAAATTCCTGTTCACCTAAGGTCACACGAGTGCAGGTAAAATTTCAGAGGATTTACTGATGGACCACCGTGTTCTAAATGAGCCACACGTGCGCTTACTATTATCGCAGTGGACGTGTAAACGCAATAAAAAATAAAAAAATCTCGATCGAATCTTTTCGCTGGTCGAAAACGAAAATTCTTATTTTCGATCGATCGTAAAAATTCCTATTCATCCTAGATCACACGAGTCCAGATGAAATGTTGGAGAATTCATTGCTGACCACCGTGTCCTAAATAAGCCACATGGACTGTTATTATTATCGCAATAAACGTACAAAAGCCACGAAAAATCGAACCATCGAATAATCAAAAAATCTCGATCGAATCTTTTCGCCGAGCGAGAAAGAGAATTCTTATTTTCGGTCGATCTTAAAAATTCCCATTCATCCTAGATCAAACGAGTTCAGATGAAATGTTGGAGGATTCATTGCTGACCACCGTGTCCTAAATAAGCCACATAGACTATTATTATTATTGCAATGAACGAAAAATCGAAACATCGAAAAATCTCAATGGAATCTTTTCGCCGGTCGAAAACGAAAATTCGTATTTTCGGTCGATCGTAAAAATTCCCATTCTTCTTAGATCACACGAGTCCAGATGAAATATTGAAGGATTCATTGGTATCCATCGTGTCCTAAATGAACCACACGTGCGCTTATTATTATCGCAGTGGACGTGCAAACGCCATGAAAAATCGAAAAATCTCGCTCGAATCTTTTCGTCGAGCGAAAACGAAAATTCGTATTTTCGATTCCCATTCAACCTAGATCACACGAGTCCAGATGAAATGTTTGAGAATTCATTGGTGACCACCGTGTCCTAAATAAGCTACATGGACTATTATTATTATCGCAATGAACGTACAAACGCTACGAAAAATAAAAAGATCTCAATGGAATCTTTTCGCCGGTCGAAAACGAAAATTCTTATTTTCGATCGATCGTAAAAATTCCCATTCATCCTAGATCACACGAGTCCAGCTGAAATATTGGAGGATTCATTGCTGACCACCGTGTCCTAAATAAGGCACATAGACTGTTATTATTATCGCAATGAACGTACAAACGCCACGAAAAATCGAAACATCGAATAATCAAAAAATCTAGATTGAATCTTTTCGCCGAGCAAAAACAAAAATTCTTATTTTCGATTGATCGTAAAAATTCACATTCATCCTAGATCACACGAGTCCAGCTGAAATATTGGAGGATTCATTGCTGACCACCGTGTCCTAAATAAGCCACATGGACTGTTATTATTATCGCAATGAACGTACAAACGCTACGAAAAATCGAAACATCGAAAAATCTCAATGGAATCTTTTCGCCGGTCGAAAAGGAAAATTCGTATTTCCGATCGATCATAAAAATTCCCATTCATCCTAGATCAAACAAGTCCAGCTGAAATATTGGAGGATTCATTGCTGACCACCGTGTCCTAAATAAGCCACATAGAGTGTTATTATTATCGCAATGAACGTAGAAACGCCACGAAAAATCGAAACATCGAAAAATCTCAATGGAATCTTTTCGCCGGTCGAAAACGAAAATTCTTATTTTCGATTGCTCGTAAAAATTCCCATTCATCCTAGATCAAACAAGTCCAGATGAAATATTGGAAGATTCATTGCTGACCACCGTGTCCTAAATAAGCCACATAGACTGTTATTATTATCGCAATGAACGTACAAAAGCCACGAAAAATCGAAACATCGAATAATCAAAAAATCTCAATGAAATCTTTTCGCCGAGCAAAAACAAAAATTCTTATTTTCGATTGCTCGTAAAAATTCCCATTCATCCTAGATCACACGAGTCCAGCTGAAATATTGGAGGGTCCATTGGTGACCACCGTGTCCTAAATAAGCCACATAGACTGTTATTATTATCGCAATAAACGTACAAAAGCCATAAAAAATCGAAACATCGAAAAATCTCAATGGAATCTTTTCGCCGGTCGAAAAGGAAAATTCGTATTTCCGGTGGATCGTGGAAACAACCCGACCAGTGCTCGGAGGAAAGAGATTGAGCCGAATACTCACAGTGTACGTTCCAGAGAAAGGCCAAATTGAAATTGTGATACATCTGGAAATTTCGGCGCGTGTCTCACAACCACACGAGCGTGTGTACCCGGGTTTAAGTGACCATTCACGGACCGTTCAACGCGGAAGGGTGGAAAGCGTCGTACCGAGTAACTGACTAGCGCACCATCGAAACCGAACTAATAGTGGCCCGGGTAGGCTCGTCTGTCAGGGTGACTTGGCCTGGATGTTCCGAATTGCCGGGGAAAGGGAGGAGTTAAAACGTGGGGTGAAAGCGGTTTCGGCACCCCTGCCAGCCAGTAGTCCCCAATCAGATTTCTAGATGGGTCCACCGATGTTACGGCCTGTCGCTGCTATTATGCCTTTTTTCATCCTCCTTTAGCTCCTCTTCCGCTACCCAGTTCGCGCGTCTCTTCTTTCCATGTTTGCTTCCTTCCTTCCTACGATTGCCATAACGCGACCCGGTTATTCTCATCTAAGTGTTCTTCCGTGTGATGTGTTTTTGTGAATACGTTCGATTAGCAAGGATCGATGGAGTGTTTACTCGAATGAATCGTTAGGTCTCTCGGTAATTCTACGAAATTTCGAGCATCTGGACTCGTGTCATCTGGGGGGAATAGGAATTTTTGAATTTTAGGAAGGAAGATAGTTTCCGTGAATTGTTTTTCCGTTTGGAAATATCGGTGAAGTATTTACCGAAACGAAATTTTTGATAATTCTACGAAATTTTTAGCATCTGAGGTGAATTGGGATTTTTCTACTCCTAGAAAGGAAGTTATTTTCGATGAATTATTTTTTCGTTTGGAAGTATCGGTGAAGTATTTATCGAAATGAAATTTTTAGCATCTAAGATAAATTGGAATTTTTAAATCCTAGGAAAGAAGTTATTTTCGATGAATTGTTTCTCCGTTTGGAAGTATCGGTGAGGTATTTACTGAAACGAAATTTTTGGTAATTCTACGAAATTTTTAGCATCTGAGGTGAATAGGAATTTTTAAATCCTAGGAAAGAAGTTATTTTCGGTGAATTATTTCTCCGTTGGGAAGTACCGGTGAGGTATTTACCGAAACGAAATTTTTAGCATCTAAGGTAAATTGGAATTTTTTACTCCTAGAAAGGAAGTTATTTTCGGTGAATTGTTTCTCCGTTTGGAAGTATCGGTGAGGTATTTACTGAAACGAAATTTTTGGTAATTCTACGAAATTTTTAGCATCTGAGGTGAATAGGAATTTTTAAATCCTAGGAAAGAAGTTATTTTCGGTGAATTATTTCTCCGTTGGGAAGTACCGGTGAGGTATTTACCGAAACGAAATTTTTAGCATCTAAGGTAAATTGGAATTTTTTACTCCTAGAAAGGAAGTTATTTTCGGTGAATTGTTTCTCCGTTTGGAAGTATCGGTGAGGTATTTACTGAAACGAAATTTTTGGTAATTCTACGAAATTTTTAGCATCTGAGGTGAATAGGAATTTTTGAATTTTTGGAAGGAAGATATTTTCGGTGAATTGTTTCTCCGTTTGAAAGTATCGGTGAAGTATTTATCGAAACGAAATTTTTAGCATCTAAGGTAAATTGGAATTTTTAAATCCTAGGAAAGAAGTTATTTTCAGTCAATTGTTTCTCCGTTTGGAAATATCGGCGAGGTATTTACCGAAATGAAATTTTTGGTGAATCTACGAAAATTTTAGCATCTGAGGTGAATTGGGATTTTTTTACTTCTAGAAAGGAAGTTATTTTCGATGAATTATTTTTCCATTTGGAAGTATCGGTGAAGTATTTATCGAAATGAAATTTTTAGCATCTAAGATAAATTGGAATTTTATACTCCTAGGAAGGAAGTTATTTTCGATGAATTGTTTCTCCGTTTGGAAGTATCGGTGAGGTATTTACCGAAACGAAATTTTTGGTAATTCTACGAAATTTTTAGCATCTGAGGTGAATAGGAATTTTTAAATCCTAAAAAGAAAGTTATTTTCGGTGAATTGTTTCTCCGTTTGGAAATATCGGCGAGACATTTACCTAGTCGATTTTTTGTCGAGTCGAAGTTTTGGATAATTCCCCGAAGGAAGAAAGCTATTTTCAGTAAATTGTTCCTCCCTATTGGGAATATCGATGAGATATTTATTTACCGAGACGAAATTTTTGGCACTCCTCCGAAATTCCAATCACCTGGGTTCCTGTCCTAACTCCTACGAAGGAAATTATTTTCAGTGAATTATTTCTCCATATCGTGAATATCGATGAGATATCTATTTACCGAGACGAAAAGTTTCGATTAGATTAAAGTAATTCTACGAAATTTTCAACACCTGGATTCGCAATCTGGGATGACCGAGAATTTTCAACTCGTAAAACAAGTACTTATTTTTCTTTTTGAATATTTAACAATAACCGCGTTATATCCCTTTTCACAATTACCTAAATCCACAATAAATCATTTCCAAATAAACCTAACTTCACAATTCCACTCACCAACATCTAAAACTCATATTATCTATCATCACGCGATTATTACAAATTATAACCATTACAAAACACAAAGAAATCTGAAAACCAAAAGTGTCAATTCTTTAGTACACTTTTAGTAAACAATTTATTTATACTTATTTCACATATCCACGTAATGTGCACGCATGGAAAAAGTTTAGCGAGTAGGGTGTCGGGATGAGAAAGTGGAAGAACCCCTATTTCATACCGTCCCGAACAAACAGAATCCGAACATATCAATATTAATTCCGTCAAAGGTAAATGGTGTACGTGATGATTTCATTGGGCAGAATTGAAAGCTTTTTCCTGGGTACTAGCAGCGAACCCTAATGCCCATCCCATGAAGCGGCAGAGCCCTGCTAAAGTGCAACCGACTGACTGACTGACTGACTGACTGACTGACTGACTGACTCTGGTGCTAACCGGCGATACAAAAGGGCGGCTTTAAGCTCGCCTACAGATTAGTGGACTTATATACAAAGTCATTCATGTCGGGCAAAGAGCCGAATATCCCTGGTCAATCCTCGCCCCTCTTCTGCATCCTATCATCCTCGTTCACACCTATTGCATGCTGGAAACCGGGTGTGCGTCACGTACCGGAACCCTCTGCCACGGAAACCACCCGGTAATCTTGCTAATACAGATGTCAGCCGCGTATACATCGAAAGGAAAGGAGAATAACTCTCCCTTTGACGTTTAACGCTCTCTGCTTTGCCTTCCTTTCTCTCTCTCTCTCTCTCTCTCTCTCTCTCTCTCTCTCTCTCACCCCTCGCTCTTTACTACCGTGGTTACTCCGATGTTGTTACGTACACTTAACGTCGACCGTGTTTTACTTTTTCCCTGTATTTTTCCTTTACTTTTTGTTCGTTAACCAGGTTTATCGACACCTTTTAGTATTGCATATGATAAGGGTATAATTTTCTGTTTTTTTTTTTT
>NIJG01000169.1:289815-302009 GCA_002201625.1 Euglossa dilemma
GTATAATAGAAATTGGAAATATCAGTCGCGATGAAATTACACACAAAATTAGACACTTTGCTATATCGCAGAAAATGTCGTGCAAATTTAAAAAATTTCACGTTCTATGTATAATAGAAATTGGAAATATCAGTCGCGACGAAACTACAAGCAAGATTCGACACTTTCCTAGCTTCGGATTTGCTTTCATAATTGCATAAAATCACTGTCAAAAGAGAAGCATTGACTGCAAGCTCGAATGCGTGAAATCGCAGGAAGCTTCCTGTGCTTCGAATTTTATGACAACGCCAGAGATTCAGGTGCACAGCAGCTCGTTCGCGTGTTTACGGCGCGGATATCTAGGTTTTCGGACGTCGTGTCAATTAATATCTCGCGTGAGATGTTACCCGGGGAGAATGATCGAGAGAGCGAGGACAGATAAGGCCCAGGAACGGACATGGCTCGATCTGGGTTACGGTGAAGTCTTTATTTTTCACGTGTCCGTGCGGTAATACGTTTCGTTTTATTTCGTACGTGCCAGTGTCATCGACGGCAGTTGCAAAGGCAATTCTCACTTTGGAAACCAGTCGCGTGTCAAGAAAAAACCGGGCATCGAATGGTTTAACTCGCGCTCGGCTATGCCGCAGTCGTAGAAAACGATTTTTTCCCGATTTTCATTGCGATGTTATGATACACGCGAGAAACCGTGTCCGTGTTGTAAAGAACCAACCAGTCGTTAAAAAGCACCGAATGTCTAACTTGACCCGAGCTATGCGCAGATCGTTAAAGTCACCATTAAGATCTGCTATTAGCTTTGATAAAATGATGCGTGTAACATGCGAGAAATTTGGCGAGTGGTATTACGAATTTAGAAACCAGATATTAGATTTCTGCGTGTGAAATATGTCTTATCTTCGAAATAAATAAAATGGAAGATTTTTCGAGAAAATCTTCTTCGTCGAAATGCGACCATAAACGAGGTTATGACAAAAACGGAATAATAACGATAACAGAGAGAAAAACGTTCACGTGTAAAGAAAATTCGACATATCGTATGCACCGATCTAATATATGCAAATGATAGCGAAAAATGTAATTTAACTATTTTCTATATTCCTGTCGTTAATGTTACAGTATTTCTGACATGTTGTAAATCACTATATAATCGTTATTTTATAATGTGTTTTAATTTTTATTTCGGTTAATCGCCAACGATTCTGAGAAGAGAATATTAAACACTTGGTCAAATCTATTTTATTTTTATTCTCGATAATATTGAGATGTAAATTATGCATTTGCAGTGTTACGAGAAGAACGTTGAGTTTAGCAGAAAATATTAGATAACGGGAAAGTCGAAGAGAGGTTTTCCATTTCGAAATTCTAGAATTTTAGAATGGGAGAAGTTAATGTAAAAATTCGAATTTTAATTACTAATCGTTTCCGTGTATATAGTTTACTTTTGTAGAAATTGAATTTGTAAATTCGGTTTGTACTCCTTGCGAGTAGACCAGAACAATTTTGTGTACAACAAAGATGACGATTTTACAATTCTGTAACTAAAATAACGAAGTATCCTTGAGAAAGTATTTTTTTTTTTCTTTTAAACTGCATAAAAATCATTTTCGTTCCAAGAATCGTATCTTAATCCTTTGAAGACGAATATCATAATTACGCTTAAGTTTTTTAATTTTTCGAAATGAAAGCTGCACGGAATATAGCGAGAAATAATTTTAACATTGTCATCGATGTCGTAGATATTTTTTAATTCGGAGAATTTCCCTCGATTTATTATTTTTCATCGTTTAGAATACATCGAGTGGTTAAAACATAAAAGCAAAACACAAAATAAACATAAAAATATAGAAAATAATTATTCTGTATTTTTTCACCTGGAACTCGGTTCTAAATAGTTTCAAAAATATCCCGTATACCTACTTCTCCAAATATAATTTTATCTTCTCCGTTAAATCTCAATTTTCGCCACAATTTCTGTACAAGCAATATCGGTAGATTATTTCTCTCGAATTTTTCCCCGAAAATTCCTCCACAGCGCAATAATCCGATACATCAAACCAGCTCTGATTATTAGCTAAGTAAAATCTTAAGCAAAACCCAACCCAAACCCGGTTGCGATACCTGTATTTCCAGCTCGGCAATAAATTCAAACTCCCGGTTAAAAATTCGCAATGACTTCTAAAACGAGCTGATACGATTCCAATTACCAAGCTTCCTCGACTCTTGTCCAACGAACGAACAAGTGGAACAAGGATTCATAGCCTAGGGTGTGAACGGTGGTAACATCGATTCTTATCGATATTTTTTTTCCCCTAGCTGTTCGCGAAATCGCGAATCGGTGTCCAAGGGATTGCGTTACCTTTGGTTTCCAGGCTTTTTAAAGGTCGAAACGGAATTGAACGAGCACTGCTGGCAAGGAAGAAGTAATCCGAGGCAGTTCCTGACCCCGGAGAGACGACTCTCTTCCTCTCTTTGGTTTGCTTCTCTCTCTCTTTCACGCCGGCTATCTACAAGCTCGCTGCTGGCCTGCTCCGTCGCGGCAGTATATCAACAATGATAGTTATACAAGTACGTTATAATCGTAAATTAGCCGCGGCAACATAATATATTCGTGGGCTGGTTGGTTCGCGCGTATCTGTTTTATGCGGTTATTATATATGACAGCAGCAGTCATACCTGGCCCATCTCTTCCCTCTCTCGCCTCGCATCCTCCGGCTCCACCTCTTCTTCTTCTTCTCCTTTTTCTCTCTTCACTTTTACACACGCTATGCAACTAATCCAAATAATATAGGACACTATGTGTCCGCCAGCGAATTACACTGATCTAGCCGAAGCTCGAGATTATGCGGATGCGTGTGTCGGTGGTCGAACAAGCTGTTTGCGTGCTGCAAAGCTTTCCTAGCTTTCCACTTTGCACCGACATTTTTTGACATCCTGGAACGTCGATGGGTCATCGATTCACAACAGAAGAATTATTTTTATCTTTTCGGATTTTGTGTCTGACGGCTGTTTCCTTTTTTTTATGTTACGTCTCATTCTTCGCTATCCGGTAGGTTTGATAGATGTTAGCAGCGACATTTTTTGACATCCTGGAACGTCGATGAGTTGCTGGATTTATAGAGAAGAATTATTTTTATATTTTCGGATTTTTTTTTCTTTAGTATCTGATGGGGGTTTTATTTTACGTCTTATTTCGCTGAGATTTCGGTGTTTTTGCAGATTTCTCGAAGCGACGATATCCGGTAGGTTTGACAGAAGTTGGCAGCGACATTTTTTGGCATCCTGGAACGTCGATGAGTCACCGGATTTATAGAGAAGAATTATTATTATATTTTCGGATTTTTTTTCTTTAGTATCTGATGGGGGTTTTATTTTATGTCTTATTTTGTTGAGATTTCGATATTTTTGCAGATTTCTCGAAGCGACGATATCCGGTAGATTTGACAGAAGTTGGCAGCGACATTTTTTGACATCCTGGAACGTCGATGGGTCACCGATTCACACCGAAGAATTATATTCTACCTTTTCATTTGATTGTGTTTCGTTGTTAGTTTTAATAGGTAATTTCGATAGATAAAATTGGTTGGATCGAAAATAACAATTGTTTCAACGTTGAAAATTGTATTTTTCGATAGATTTTATCGAGAGTTAATTAATATTTTTCAGCGTCTCGTGTTTTATGGGTTCAGAACAGCAAGTCACGAAAGTCACGAGAGGAATATTATCATATCTCGTGTGTATTATTTCTTTAAATATAGTTTTATGAAAATGCTAATATACGAAAGGATTTACTTTACTCGTATTTATCATTTTTGCGAGCATTTTCGTGCAATCTCATAAGTGCAAATGTCGTCTAATCGTTAATATCGATGCAATGAAAGTATTTTATCGATACGAGAAACAAAGACTGAAATAAAATATCGAATATTTTTTTTTAACGTATGACAAGCGATATTAAATAAAACACCCTATGTACCACACATATATATTTCTAAAAATTATTTACGATTTAAGTTTCTACTTTTCTTTAACCTAATCCCAAATAAATCGAAGCATCGATTAAAATGTTTAACCCAAGCGCCTGTTTGGCATCGGATTTAAAAACGAAATCAAGCTCCACGTTTATTTTCAAGCCTCTGATGTCCACGTCGTATCTGTCACACCAGCGTGAAGCACGCAGATAAATCACTCGCAAACTACGAGCACATCAATAATCAAATAGACACTACACACCTAAACCAAGCAGCGAAAGATGAACGAAAGTACATTCGACAAACGTCCCAAAAAAAAGCAACCTCGCAACCCAGGTTACACAGTAACCAACCGATCCTAGCGCGATTTTTTTAACAACTAACTCACGCTCGAGTTGACATACTGAAACGTAATCAAATCAACAAAGCGCGATATTAAACAAAAACGAAGAGAAATCGGCAAAGTTCGCGAAATAAAGATGCGAGCAGAAACTCTGCGCAAAGTGACAGGATTTGACAGCGTATTTTAATCGTTGCCAAGGAGACTGGACGCGTTATTCCCAAGGAACTTCATTTTTTTAACAACAACAATTGATTCACGCTCAAATTAACATATTGAAACGTGAACGGAACGACAAAGCGCGATAATAAACAAAAACGGAGAGAAAATGGCAAAGAGTGAGTACAGAGGATGTGAAATAAAGATGTCAGCAAACCTCTGCGCAAAGTGACAGACTTGGCAGCTGAGTTTAACCCTATGCGATTCGAATTATATTACAATTTTGTTACCAGTAGCCCTTAACGTTTCTAAATTTATTATTTGCAATTTATTTCGACTAAAAAAATAGGGCTATTTAAATAAATAAAGGATGAAATAAATTCGATGAAATGTCAGTCATATTTGCACTATTGTTATATTTTGTAATTTTCAAGTATAAATATCTTGAAACAATTTTCCAATGTCGAGTCGCACTCGACATAGGACCGCAAAGGGTTAAACGTTGACAAGGAGACTGGATCGCGTTGTGCCCAGGGAACTTCAATTTTGTAACAACAATAACTAAATCATGCTCGAGTTAACATATTGAAACATAAACAGAACGACAAAGCGCGATAATAAATAAAAACGAAGAGAAAATGGCAAAGGGAGCGTAATAAAGATTCGAGAAGAACCTCTGCGCAAAGTGACAGACTTGGCAGGTAAGTTTAAACGTTGCCAAGGAGACTGGATCGCGTTGTGCCCAGGAAACTTCAACTTTTTAACAACAACAATTGATTCACGCTCGAGTTAACATATTGAAACGTAAACAGAACGACAAAGCGCGATAATAAACAAAAACGAAGAAATATCCACAAAGAGTGAATACAGAAGGCGCGGAATAAAGATGCGAGCAAACTTCTGCGCAAAGTGACAGACTTGGCAGGAAGTTTAAACGTTGCCAAGGAGACTGGATCGCGTTGTGCCCAGGAAACTTCAATTTTTTAACAACAACAATTGATTCACGCTCGAATTAACATATTAAAACGTAAACAGAACGACAAAGCGCGATAATAAACAAAAACGAAGAGAAAATGGCAAAGAGAGCGTAATAAAGATTCGAGTAGAACCTCTGCGCAAAGTGACAGACTTGGCAGGAAGTTTAAACGTTGCCAAGGAGACTGGATCGCGTTGTGCCCAGGAAACTTCAATTTTTTAACAACAACAATTGATTCACGCTCGAATTAACATATTAAAACGTAAACAGAACGACAAAGCGCGATAATAAACAAGAACGAAGAGAAAATAGCAAAGGGAGCGTAATAAACATTCGAGTAGAACCTCTACGCAAAGTGACAGACTTGGCAGGGAAGTTTAAACGTTGCCAAGGAGACTGGATCGCGTTGACGATCGCGTTGTTCCCAGGGAACTTCTTAATCCCGGTTGCCGGCGGTGAGAAATAATTTGCTCGGGGAAAAAGGGGGGTTTGCATGTACGCGGCGAAGGTGGTTTACAGGCTGGGCCTGATCGCGCGTAGATTCCCGAAGGGGCTTCTCCTTGCTGGGCAATATTTTAATGGTCACGTGGACTGTACGGCGAGATTCCCGCGGCACCGTTAAATCATCGGAGTCTCTTTCTTGCCAACTCTGTTTTCCTCCGCCCGGGCCCCTTTCCCTTTCCCGAGGGGCCCGGCCGTGTCGGGGATTCCAACGCGCGGGCACGAGTCGGGCATCACATCCTCATTACGGATTATTCATTAATCGGGTAGCCGAGTATCTCGTACATACTTACTTACTTGAGTTATACACGAGCGATCTGGCACCTCTGCTCCGTGTCCTGCTCCTCCGGGCTTCCTGCTCCTCTCCAACCGGCCCCTCTTCGCTTCTCCGACCATATTTATAACACTTTGCCCTCTCGCTACACCGTGTAATACATTAACCGGCATAAAGATCCGCTCGCGTTTTTCCATTTACACAACGTGTCGATGATTAACAGTTTTATAAACGTCTTTTATACAGCTTTACTTCTCGATTTTGTAAGCCAAGCGTGCAGGGGTGGTTTAGTCAGAGGACACTTTTCCGAGGCTTCGTTCTTTGTTGTTTTAATATTAGAATTAGCGATCTGTTTGGAATGAATGAACAATTGTGTTTCGATCTGAATGAGAGTGTATTTTGCCGCTATTTATAAGATTTTGTTCACGCAATGTAATACGTTAAGCGGAATAAAGATCCGCTCGTGTTTTCCCGTTTACATAACGTGTCAATGATTAATAGTTTTATAAACGTCTTTTAATAGCTTTACTTCTCGATCTTATAAGCCAAGCGTGCAAGGGTGGTTTAGTTGGAGGACACTTTTCCGAGGCTTCGTTCTTTGTTGTTTTAATATTAGGACTACCGATCTTTAACGAGTATTTAAATATATTCAGAAACGAATGAAGTTTGTATGTTCTCATTTTGAACTCTGGTAGTTTTAGCGTTGAGTGTATTTTCCCGCTATGATAAGATTTTGTTCACGCTATCTAACATGTTAACTGGCAAAAAGATCCGCTCGTGTTTTTCCATTTACACAACATGTCGATGATTGACAGTTTTATAAACGTCTTTTATACAGCTTTACTTCTCGATTTTGTAAGCCAAGCGTGCAGGGGTGGTTTAGTTGGAGGACACTTTTCTGAGGCTTCGTTGTGTGTTGTTTTTATATAGAATTACCGATCTTTAACGAGTATCTAAATATATTTAGAAACGAATGAACAATTGTGTTTCGATCTGAATAAAAGTGTATTTTGCCGCTATTTATAAGATTTTGTTCACGCCATGTAATACGTTAACCGGCATAAAGATCCGCTCGCGTTTTTCCATTTATACAACGTGTCAATGATTAACAGGTTTATAAACGTCTTTTATACAGCTTTACTTCTCGATCTTATAAGCCAAGCGTGTAGGGGTGGTTTAGTTGGAAGACACTTTTCCGAGGCTTCGTTGTGTGTTGTTTTAATATAGAATTACCGATCTGTAACGAGTATTTAAATATATTCAGAAACGAATGAAGTTTGTATGTTCTCATTTTGAACTCTTTGGTAGTTCTAGCGTTAAATGTATTGTACCGCTAATTAATAAGATTTTGTTCACGCCATGTAATANTATACAGCGTTACTTCTCGATTTTGTAAGCCAAGTGTGCAGGGGTGGTTTCGTTGGAGGACCTTTTTCCGAGGTTTCGTTGTTTGTTGTTTTAATATTAGAATTACCGATCTTTAACGAGTATTTAAATATATTCAGAAACGAATGAAGTTTGTATGTTCTCATTTTGAACTCTTTGGTAGTTCTAGTATTAAATGTATTTTACCGGTATTTATAAGATTTTGTCCTGTCACTACACCGTGTAATACATTAACCGGCACAAAGATCCGCTCGCGTTTTTCCATTTACACAACGTGTCGATGATTAACAGTTTTATAAATGTCTTTTATACAGCTTTACTTCTCGATCTTATAAGCCAAGCGTGTGGGGGTGGTTTCGTTGGAGGACCCTTTTCCAAGGCTTTAAAATTACCGATCTGTAACGAGCATCTAAATATATTTAGAAACGAATGAGGAATTGTGTTTCGATCAGAATGAAAGTAGGGAAAAATTTGGTGAATAGCAGTTTGTATGTTATCATATTGAACCCTTTGGTAGTTGTAGTGTTAAATGTATTTTGTCACGCCATGTAATACATTAACCGCTATAAAGATATGCTCGCGTTTTTCTATTTACACAGCGTGTCGCGTGCAGGGGTGGTTTCGTTGAAGAACCCTTTTCCAAGGTTTCATTTTTTGTTGTTTTAATATTAGAACTATCGATCTGTAATGAGTATCTAAATATATTTAGAAACGAATGTGGAATTGTGTTTCGATCTGAATGAAAATAATTTGGTGAAAAGCAGTTTGCATGTTCTCATTTAGAACAGTTTGGTAGTTCTAGCGTTAAATGTATTTTATCGCTATATATAAGATTTTGTTCACGCCATGTAATAAGTTAACCGGGATAAAGATCCACCCGTCGATGATTAACAGTTTTATAATAGTTTTTTATATAATTTTACTTCTCCATCTTATAAGGGAAGCGTGCAGGGATGGTTTTGTTGGGGGAGAATGTTTCACACTTTTCCGAGGCTTCGTTGTTTGTTGTTTCAGTATTAGAACTATGGATCTCTAACGAGTATCAAAATATATTTAGAAACGAATGAGGAATTGTGTTTCGATCTGAATAAAAGTAGAGAATTCTGTATATTTGTATGTTCTTAAAAATTGTAAAAATCAAATATCTGAGAAGAGTCATTTTCAACCCTTTTATAATTCTAGCGTTAAATGTATTTTAGGTTAATTTTGGGTTGGTTTTCTGAGTATTTCGAAGAGTAGTTTCACTGAATTAATTTTCAGTTAGCATAGTATTGTATTCCAATGTTCAGATGTGATTGCAATGGTTTGGTGTTTTCTAGGATACAATTATTTACAACTGTGTCAGAGGAGGAACTATCATAATCAATTTTTGCAGCGCGCAGATTCAGTTATTAGTTTATTTATTTCTCTGATCCAAACATTCCTCGCTCGTTTGATATCAGAGAATTATTGTTTAGTTACTATTACGCCGTGGCCAATCAGATCCACGCACATTTGCATTCCTTTCGCATGCAAACTCTTGAGCTGTGCATAATACAGGACACGAAATGGACTAGTGACTCAGTGTGGACAGATGACCAGGGTTAGTACTTTCCTCATCCGTCAGATTCCATCCGATTTGTCCTGGATTCTCCAATGATTCATCGGCAATTTTCACCGATCTACGAAGATTTTAATTATTCCAACGACATTAAACCAGACGAATTAAACGTCTATTTTATTCGCTCCTAACCAAATCGTCACTAGTTAATCAGTCAGACATGCCAATAATTAATTCGAGCCTTAAACACGTCTTTTAATTTAGTATTACACAATTAATTTCGCTTTCTTATTGTAATCAAGAATTCCTTGGTGCATCGATTCGTTAACGAATAAATAAATAATCGAATTACATTATATTACATTATCACGAGCCAAACGTGCTTCCTTAACACTAGATTTACGGATGTTTTTAAATACCTAACTTTATGGAGATCCGTCAGATTTACGGGTAGAGAAAACTATGTATTTTCTTAAAAAATAAAACCATGAGTTTAATTTAAAAACAATTACGATATTAAAAAACTTAATATAACTTGATTAGTTCTATTAATATTGTATAATTGGAGCTGCTCACCCGTCAAATTGACGGGTCCCGTAAATCTAGTGTTAAAATATTTAATTTAATAATTAATACGAGAGGATCGTTATAATCAGCGAAGTGAGGATGAATATGAAGTACGGTTATTTCGAGATTTCGAAGCTCGAGAAAGTAAAAAAGAGAGCAGCTAAGATTATCTTCATTCGGAAATGACCTAAAACTTCGGTTATTAAAAATGAACGCGCCGTAATTTCTGCCAGACGTAGATATAATTCAGCCGACAAGACACGGGAAAAATTAACATCTGATCGGAATATCTAAAAAATTTAATATGCAAAACGACGTTACATTTCTCGTATAAATCGCGCAGGTGATTCGAAAAACCTCATGCGTGCATGTCCACGCGAATGCACCACTGCTCTAATTTCATATATTAACCTCGAATGTAATCAGGCGCGAATATCCCGAATGAACTTTCGAAACTATTTTTCTTCCTTTTTTCCCGCCCGGAAATTAGCCTTTGTACGAGTTAAAACAAACGTTAACTCGCTGCATTTTCAGCCGGCAAATTTCGTCCTCCGTTATGAAACATTTCGCGTAGTCGAATTCACAAGGATTTTCATTCGTTCGGTTGTTTACACTGGTTAATCGACGAAGAATAGATACTCGAACGAAATTAACGTAAATTCGCAGAGGATAATTCACGCGAAGGAAATATCGCGATGTCAAAACTCTTGACAGTGCATCCGAAGATGTTACATATTCGTGGAAATTTTTATTAAACCCTTTGCACTCGGCTGTCTACTCTCAGAGGACATTAAAGTTTATTAGTGATTAAGAATAGTAATAAAAAAATCGAATAATGACATATTCCAGCACAACTTGTTGAGAAATGTACGTTTCTCTGAGGTTTTCTCTGGAAATGACAGAAGAAATCAAGTGAAGATATAGTAAAATTATTAAGATATATAAAAAAGAACACTATCATCCACATCTTCGGCGAAAATTATTCCGAGTGCAAAGGGTTAACCTTTTATAATTAACTTTTTATAAAGAAAATCGGGATTTTTTAATGCAACGGGTTACTTCTTTGCGAGAATTCGCTGAGGAATTCTTGTAGCTAAGATTCCTCGTTTCTGACGAAGAATTTACTGAATTTCGGGATTCTTCGAACTTTTGATGCAGTATTAACCTTTTATAACTAGCTTTTTATGAAGAAAATCGGGTTTTTGATATTTATCACTTCTTCTTCGCGAGAATTCGCTGAAGAATTCTTGTAGCTAAGATTCCTCGTTTCTGACGAAGAATTTACTAAATTTCGGGATTCTTCGAACTTTTGATACAGTATTAACCCTTTGAACTCGGCTGTCCCCTCTCAGAAGACATTAAAGTTTATTAGTGATTAAGAATAGTAATAAAAAAATCGAATAATGACATATTCCAGCACAACTTTTTGAGAAATGTACGTTTCTCTGAGGTTTTCTTTGGAAATGGCAGAAGAAATCAAGTCAAGATATAGTAAAATTACTAAGTTATATAAAAGAGAACACGACCATTCACATTTTCGGCGAACATTATTCCGAGTGCAAGAGGTTTAAAAAGTTCACTGAGTGGTGAGAAGATAGGGTTAAAAAGAATTTCGATCTTCTTTTAACGCAAGAATTACCGATTTGTACGGAGTCTCTAAATATTGTATATATAATCTTTGATAATTAAACAGTATATGTAATTAGACGAATCAAATGACAGTAGAGATGCCAAATTGAATGTCGATCACTCTACGACAGTAAACCTGTTAAGAATAATCATTAGACAAGTGTCAGTAATTAACGCATTGTTGACAGACACTTTATCTCCTGTCACATCACATATTTCTTTAGAATTGGACATAGAAAAATGAAATTTCCTATCAAATTTCTTTTTTACAACAAAGGGGACATAACATGCAGGTTTAATTAGCTAAATATTAATTAAATTAACCAAACGAAGCTGACGGGAAATAAAAACGCATCGATCACGAATTTATTCGTGACTTTTTAATAAAAAGATTAGCTATTATTTCGAATAAACCACATTTATCGCTAAAAAAGACTTGGTTTCCATCGTCACTCAATATTCCTATCCAAAATTTAGTCTCGAAGAGTAATAAATTTTGAGAAAATTGCGAGGATTGAGAACTCACGAGAACTGACGATGAGATTATTAAAACTTGACGACTTATCATCTCCCGAAAAAAGATGAAAGAATCTCGATTAGATGAGCGAACGGCACAGTAATAACATTTTGCACTCGAGAGGCGACTGTCAGTCACCATGAAATTTTGGAGACCCATATAATTAATATATTAAATTTAAGATAATATAACAATATGCGTGATATCGAAATCAAATAATTTTACGTGTTAGTTAGTACGGGATTCTTTATTTACCGTTCAACAAAGTAACGTCAGTTTTATAGCAGAAAATCTGTAAATTTCTACTCTTCTGAAGTCAAAAAATCGTCGAGTGCAAAGG
>NIJG01000170.1:16473-33560 GCA_002201625.1 Euglossa dilemma
AAAAAATCGAATAATAACTTACTCTAGCACAACTTTTTGAGAAATGTATGTTTCTCTGAGGTTTTCTCTGGAAATGGCAGAAGAAATTAAATCAAGATATAGTAAAATTACTAAGATATATAAAAGAGAACACGACCATCCACATCTTCGGCGAACATTATTCCGAGTGCAAAGGATTAACATAAGACTGCAAAGAGTTAAAGATCGATTTATACTCGAAAGAAATTTCGAAATTTCATTATCAAATCGTTTATCCCATGTTCGATATTAAATTCCAGAGAGGTTCCGAGCCAAGTAATTTTTATCAATCGGTAATTTGTCCGTTCGGAAAAGAGAGAACGAAGTCGCTATGTCTCCCGGGAAAATGGCGTCGTAAGATCGCGAAAGGGTACAGCACCGTTTACTCGATATTAGTATTACAGGTACCAGAGATGAGGGGGTCATTATCGAGGAAAAATGAATTGCGCAAGGTCTTCTGCTTAAGCAGAATTCCCCCGTGGTAGATCCCCTTTCTCTATGGGGTACGCGAATGTTTCTTAATTACGGGAAATTACACCGTATTAAAAGATGATTACGATGATCCGATAAGAAGCACCGATACGAATAAATTACACGGCGGGATAAGTCATGTCATTACCTCGAGATTGCCACGAGACCTATTACCTCGCGAATATTACACGGAATTAACGCGTCTGGGGATAATAATTACCAAAAATCGTCTTCGGGTGGGTTTAGATTGACCCTGAGCAGATTTTCGCGTGTTTCGAAGCATCGACGAGCTTCAGGGAACATCTCCGACCGGTTTTATCGTTTTCGTGCACCGTAGCGATCGCGTTGGAACGCTGTCCGAGGGTTATCGCAGGCAGCTCGGTCGCGAACGCACAATTAAACCGCTCATAAGGCGTGGCGGACTTATCTCCTCGAACTTAGCTCCTTCCGCGTTCGAGAGCTTACATTTAATTAACGCGAACGGGAACGATAAAGCCAGTTGCGTAACAACACGGCGAGGCGGCCAGGGTGCATGCCTGCATACGATCCTCCGGTTCGAGTTGATCCGCGTTAGTCGAGGGTTCGCGAGGTTTTTCGCTTCCGAAAGGGTTCGTAATCGAGGACAGTGGGGTGCAATGTACAAGAAGTGTCATGGATTGTGATTTTCTCACCGACGATATACATAGAATGCTTGTGGTAGGTTAACACGTGCCGTGTCGTGTGTGTATACGACCCCCGATCTGCACTTTCCGTTCAGGTATTTTGGAATTCTCATTGAAAAAGAAAGAATTCGTAAAAAATTTATTGTAAAGTTAAATGTTGACAACTTTGCATCGTGTATACAGCGTTTATCATAGCGTGAGGCGTATACTTATGTGAACTCTGTCGAACAAAAGACATTGTATCGTTCAGTCATTTATTTCTGACTGTGTCAAACCAAAAATTGCGATAGATTACAATGAAGGAAAATTTGATGTTGATGTTTCAAATATCGTCATACTGCAATCCTTTACGCAAACGGTATAAAGAAATTATGTTTGAACTTTCTTTGAATAGTGCTATCGTAAGTCCGTCGATAATACATAATAGTCTCACAAACAATAAAATATCAAGCTTTGAATTTAGAAAACAATTAGTTATGGAAATAATGTCCCGCGAAGATAATAATTCTTTGCCCATAGTACTAAAAAGAGTTCGCCATGAAATTAAAAAAGAGGAGGGTGAATTTGATTTAGCTAGAAAACGCTACAAAATTTGCTATGAAAATAATGTTAGAAGTCAACAAGGTTCACCGCAATATGCCTTTATAATTGTAGATAGATTTGTAAGTAATAATATTGAACATATTTGAAGTAAAATGCTTTATTTTTTATGCATTTGGAGTTTATTAAAATGGTAATGTAGGAGCTTGCAATGTTCGACCTTGTGTTTGTTAAAATAATTCCTTAAAAATTGAATTTATTGCTTTGTTGTCTAACGCATATTAAAATTTATATCTTTTTCCAGCTAATTATAGCTTTGTAGTATTGAAAAAATGTAAGGCATACGTCTGAAACGACTTTTTTAAATCTTTATCATGCCCCACGTGGACTCAATAGAAAATCTTCAAAAATTGTCGTGGCACAGAAAGTGTTAGCCTGGTTGGGTAGTTAGAGATAGATCAGGGTCTTGAGAGTGGGAGCCTCGGGAACGTGATTACGATGTTGCAGTTGTAGAGAGGGGATCGAGGTGATTGGATTGCTGAGGAAATATCATGAATTGTGATTTTCAGATGAGCGATATAGTTAAAATGCTTGCAACACGTTAGGCTGGGTCAGAGATATTAACTCGGGTGTTTTTAGGAGTGGAGGTCTTTGGAATGTGATTACGAGGTTGGATTTATAGACAGAGGATATAGATGGCTGGGTTCTTGTGAAAATATCGTGGATTGTGATTTTCAGATGAGCGATACACCTAGAATTCTTGTAGAAGGTTAGGCTGGGTCAGAGATACGTATTAGTCTTTAATGTTCTTGGGTGTGGGGACCTTTGGAATGTGATTACGAGGTTGGATTTATAGAGAGGGGATATAAATGACTGGATTCCTCAGAAAATATCGTGGATTGTGATTTTCAGATGAACGATATACTTAAAATGCTTGCAAGAGGTTAGACTGTATCAGAGATACGTATTAGTCTTTAATGTTCTTGGGTGTGGGGACCTTTGGAATGTGATTACGAGGTTGGATTTATAGACAGGGAATATAGATGACTGGGTTCCTCAGAAAATATCGTGGATTATGATTTTTAGATGAACGATATACTTAAAATGCTTGCAAGACGTTAGGCTGGGTCAGAGATACTAACTTGGGTGTTTTTAGGAGTGGGGGTCTTTGGAATGTGAATACGAGATTGAATTTATAGAGAGGGGATATAAATGACTACATTCCTGAGAAAATATCGTGGATTGTGATTTTCAGATGATCGATATACTTAAAATGCATGCAAGAGGTTAGACTGTATCAGAGATACGTATTATTAGTCTCGGATGTTCTTGGGTGTAGGGGCCTTTGGAATGTGATTACGAGGTTGGATTTATATAGAGAGGATAGAGGTAGCTGGATTCCTGAGAAAATATCGTGGATTGTGATTTTCAGATCAGCGATACACCTAGAATGCTTGCAGTAGCTTAGGCTGGGTCAGAGATCCTTATTAGCCTTTGATGTTCTTGGGTGTGGAGGCCTATAGAATGTGACTACGAGATTGGATTAATATCGAAGAGATAAAGATAGTCGAATCGCTAAGGAAATATCGTAGATTGTGATTTTCAGTAGAATACTTAGAGAAGATTAGACTATCAGAGATACGCGTTGATCCTGGAAGTTCTCAGAAGTGGGACTCAAGTTCTCAGGATCTTGATTGCGATGTTGAATTTATACAGAGAGGATAAAGGTGGTTGGATTGTGATGTCTGACGAGTGTCTGGTTAGAGATCCTTAAGTCAGGTCAAATCTAGACTTCAGTCCGAGGTGTTTGGATTTCTTGGACTTAGATCGCGATGTTGGATCTATGAAAAGGTTAGACACTGACTGGACGTCTGAGAGAATATTATGGACTGTGATATTTTGGTATGTGATACACGTGAGACGCTTAAGTTAAGACCAAGTTTCAGTAGAGACTGAGACTGAATGGAGTCTAGAGTCTAATCAGAGAATTAAACTCTTATTTTTATGGATTTTTAAGGTGTACATCCAACTAGTTTCCAACTCGTTTTAGCGAATGACGCTTGTATCATATTCCTAGGAGCTTAGCCTATCCTAAAGTTGGATCCTTCCGATCCTAGCTGTTCTAAATAAAATTCTTATGGACCTAGATTACAGTGTAGGATCTACAAGCGAGTTCTATTACAGCGAAAATGTGAAAGATAGCGATGCTCTCACGCTACCAAATAAGTAAGTCAGGTTCCTTGTCTCAGACACTTAGAATATAGTTCCTGGGATGATAGATTACGTTGGAAAATAGAGCAGAGCGAAACTCGAAGGGAAACCCCACAGAGTGTGATATTTCGATGAATAATGCATGTAAAATATTTTTAGAGGCTAGCCTGCGACATGGTCTAATGGGTTAGGTTTTACACGACAGGAAAGTGATTCTCAGAGACACCGGATGTGCCTGTTTTGCGGTGTTATCTATTCCAGCAGCTTATGCTTAAAAATTAACACTCCGCGAGACCAGTCTTTGATCTCGAAACTTTCGAGATCGACATTCTGCGACCGGTCTTTGATCTGGCCAGTTAGAAACGTCACTTCCGGGGACGAAGAATCGGATTAAAGGGAAAGATAACGAGGATCCCGGTGCCTTGCAATTATCTCATTTAGATCGCGCGTTTTACCGGCATCGCGAATGTTTATCGAACCGTTTCACCGGAAATTTTTTCGTTAAACTCGGCAAATTTTCGACAACGGGAATACGCGATGCTTTTTTTAACGAATTTTAATTATTACCGGTGAAATATCGATTCGTGTGCACGCGTGATAAGCGAGACACGATTGTTTCCAATTGTTTCGTTGCACTCAGCGACAGATAATTAGATTTCCTTGCATAACGTATCTTCCGTTACACAACTGTTCCTTATCGTTATCTTAATAAGCGAATGTACGTTCGGAACTATTTTTTCCAGCGTCATTCTTAAGTCGTTTATGGCAACGCGGCGAAGGAAGCTGTGCGATACGTGCGAAATCGAACGGTCAATAAAATTTGATAAATCGCGATAATTATGCAAGCACCGATGTACTTCCTACGTTATAAAGATACCGCAATCGTATCGAATGTTTAATATTCGTATAAGAGGAAGAAAAGTGGAAAGAATATCGAATAAACGAATATTTAATAGAACAGAGAAATTCGGGAAATTCTAATCGTAAAATTCTTATAAAATTCAGATAACGCGACTGTGCAGTGAATAATTCGAATATTTGGATAATCGAAAAACGAAGAGTTTGAATATTTAGGAAGCAATGTTGAATATCAAAACGTTGGATTGTTGAATATCAAAAGAAATTTGAATAACTCACTCGAATACTAAAACGTTCGAATAATAGGCAATTGGAATACCGAAATATTTAGAATAATCTGTTAGATTAATATTCAGACATTTCGAAAAATGTTTCTGCTTCGCACGATTTAAATAACACTCGGTGAAAAATAAAGAAAAACGTCGTTCTTCTGTAAATAATAGGCAAACAAGTATCGGTGTTTCTTACCGATCGAAAGATCGATCGTGGAACTAATCGATCAGAGAACGCTTTTTTTTATCGTTCCCGTCACGATCTATGTTTTCGTTTGCCAGACGTCGAAAGTCGCGACGCGTCGATTTCACTGCGACGTCAAACCGAAAAAAAGTAAAAAAAAGGGAAGAAAAAAACGGGAAAGAAAAAGAGAAAAGTACGGAGGATGTCTGAATGCAGTACACGCCGATAACGGTCTGGCCTTGCCACGCTCGAGCGATCGAGAATCTCGCGCTTAGATTTTCATTTAGATCCATCGAGGCTCCACCTGCGATCCAACGATCGAGCCGAACCGTTAACCCGTCCAACGATCGCGGCTGAATTTTTACGAGCCGTGAACCCGGAAAGAATCCCGCTGGAATTGTTATTTGTTGTGAGAAATCCTTCATATCGGGGTTACGGAGTTTTCTGGTTATTTCAGCCACGATGAATACCGATATAGCAACTTCCGATAGCCTAGTTACTCTTTCGTCCTAGGAATTTTTCTCGATTTTTTGCTTACAAATTTGTGTTATTGTCACAGTAAATAACAATATAGTAATTTCCGTCTAACTCAGTCTAGTGACTGTTTCGTTCTAGGAATGTTTTATCGATTTTTTTTTTTTGTTGCAAACTTGTTATTGGTATTCTAGATTTGTTTACGACGAGATTTTTTCATTTATTTATAATCGTATTATAATTGTCACGGTTAATAGCGATATAGTAACTTCTGTCTAACTTAGTCTAGTGACTGTTCCGTTCTAGGAATTTTTCTCGATTTATTGGTTCCAAATTTGTCTTATTGGTATTTTAGATTTGTTTAAGACGAGATTTTTTCATTTATTTATAATCGTATTATAATTGTCACGGTAAATAGCGATATAGTAACTTCTGTCTAACTTAGTCTAGTGACTGTTCCGTTCTAGGAATTTTTCTCGATTTATTGGTTTCAAATTTGTCTTATTGGTATTTTAGATTTGTTTACGACGAGATTTTTTCATTTATTTATAATCGAATTATAATTGTCACGGTAAATAGCGATATATAGTAACTTCTATCTAACTCAGTCTAGTGACTGTTCCGTTCTAGGAATTTTTCTCGATTTATTGGTTCGAAATTTGTCTTACTGGTATTTTAGATTTGTTTACGTCTAGACTTCCGACAGTTTCATGGTATGAATTTTTTGTCGTTTCATTTTTGAAAGAAAACGAGTCGATATTTTTGCCTAGTTGGAATTTTTATATATTTCTAATCAAATTATAATTATTGTCGATGATCGTCGAGTAGTTTGTCGTTTAAAATTTGATTATTCTCGGTATAATATTCTGTCGAGTTAATTGTCAATATCGAGTTATTATCGAATTTTCTCTTCGTTGCAAAAGCTCTACAACAATATGAAAATAAAATAGTATTTTCAATTTTTCCCGCAGTATTACGCTGTTACACTTCGCTTGTTGTACGCTTGTACATTTCGTGTTTTCACGACTAAAGCAAGTCGCGTAGCTAAAGTACGCGCAATTTGCGGAGATTCCTAAATTAGGTCGTAAACTTGTAGGTAAATTTCGACGAAAGAACGCTGCCATCAAGTTGGTAAATAAAAGAACAAAACGGAATAAGTAACGAGATAAAAAGGCAGGAAGATAAATGGGCTACTAAACTCGATAAATTTTTTTCCCGCCAGAGATTAATTAATGTACAACTATAAATGATTCACGCGAGAAATTCGTTGATATATTCGGATTACGAATTTATCAGGGAATTAACATCTATCTGACGATCGATCCTATTGCGTGTGGCAGTCGCCAAAGTATTCGTGTATTTCGTTCCTTTATTTTTAATCATTATTAATTTACACCCCAATAAAAGTATAAAAATTCTATCCGAAAATAGGGTTTTTATTTCTTCAATTCGCGAAATCGATAACTAATCGTTTATTAATCGGTGTTGATTTATACTGGAATAAAGATACCAAAATTTTATCCGAAAATATTCTTTTTTTCTGAATTTTTAAAAATAGAGATCGATGATAACTAATAGTTTATTAATCGATGTTGATTTATACTGGAATAAAGATACCAAAATTTTATCCGAAAATAAAGATTCTTTTTTTCTGAATTTTATAAAATAGAGATCGATGATAATTAATAGTTTATTAATCGGTGTTGATTTATACTCGAATAAAGATACCAAAATTTTATCCGAAAATATTCTTTTTTTCCGAATTTTATAAAATAGAGATCGATGATAATTAATAGTTTATTAATCGGTGTTGATTTATACTCGAATAAAGATACCAAAATTTTATCCGAAAATATTCTTTTTTTCCGAATTTTATAAAATAGAGATCGATGATAATTAATAGTTTATTAATCGGTGTTGATTTATACTCGAATAAAGATACCAAAATTTTATCCGAAAATATTCTTTTTTTCCGAATTTTATAAAATAGAGATCGATGATAATTAATAGTTTATTAATCGGTGTTGATTTATACTCGAATAAAGATACCAAAATTTTATCCGAAAATATTCTTTTTTTCCGAATTTTATAAAATAGAGATCGATGATAATTAATAGTTTATTAATCGGTGTTGATTTATACTCGAATAAAGATACCAAAATTTTATCCGAAAATATTCTTTTTTTCCGAATTTTATAAAATAGAGATCGATGATAATTAATAGTTTATTAATCGGTGTTGATTTATACTCGAATAAAGATACCAAAATTTTATCCGAAAATATTCTTTTTTTCCGAATTTTATAAAATAGAGATCGATGATAATTAATAGTTTATTAATCGGTGTTGATTTATACTCGAATAAAGATACCAAAATTTTATCCGAAAATATTCTTTTTTTCCGAATTTTATAAAATAGAGATCGATGATAATTAATAGTTTATTAATCGGTGTTGATTTATACTCGAATAAAGATACCAAAATTTTATCCGAAAATATTCTTTTTTTCCGAATTTTATAAAATAGAGATCGATGATAATTAATAGTTTATTAATCGGTGTTGATTTATACTCGAATAAAGATACCAAAATTTTATCCGAAAATATTCTTTTTTTCCGAATTTTATAAAATAGAGATCGATGATAATTAATAGTTTATTAATCGGTGTTGATTTATACTCGAATAAAGATACCAAAATTTTNATCTTATTAGGATATAAACGAACGTAATACGAGAGAGGATGTAAAATCGGTCCCTTCAAATTTTTAGTATAACTATACCACTACTCCTATTTCCGAGTATTTCGAATTTTCTGATCGAAATGCAAAAGAAGTACGATAAATCTTCGCCAAAATAATACAAAAATACGTATAAATTATATTTCTTTCTCCATCTTCCAATAAATCCGATTGCACATCGAATCGCAAAGTAACTAGATCACCTTCGCGACCACATAACCTCACTTTCATCAATCCCTGTTCAATTATCGACAATTTTTTATCTGGTAATTCTACTAGAATTCTTCGTTCCCGAGTCGCGAGAGGGCCTCTAGTGATTTCTCACTATCTAGTAACAATTCGCGCATGTGTGTAAGTTCGAACGCGCGTTTTATCCGGCAATTCTACTAGAATTCTTCGTTCCCTAGTAATTTCTCACTATCTAGTAACAATTCGCGCATGTCCATAGGTTCGAATGCGCGTTTTATCCGGCAATTCTACTAGAATTCTTCGTTCCCTAGTGATTTCTCAGTATCTAGTAACAATTCGCGCATGTGCGTAAATTCGAACGCGCGTTTTATCCGGCAATTCTACTAGAATTCTTCGTTCCCTAGTGATTTCTCAGTATCTAGTAACAATTCGCGCATGTGCGTAGGTCAGAACGCGCGTTTTATCCGACAATTCTACTAGAATTCTTCGTTCCCTAGTGATTTCTCAGTGTCTAGTAACTAAAAGCACGCAGTTGCATAGGCAGACGCGATGACATAACCCTCGCTCGAGCCAAGGATGTAAACACGCGCGGCGATTTTCGATATTTCGTAAGATGGCTAACGAGTTGAACCTTGAGGTATTATCGCCGTGCTCTAAACTTAGGCGCGCGTCGGCGAGCGTGGCGGCGGGAAAATCGGCGCGAACAGGTCCGAAAATAACCGGGCTCGGAACGAAACGGAAGGCCTGATCCCGTCTCTCGTTAACCCGCTCCCCTTATGGTTTTTCAGATCCGGGCGAAAGTGAACCGTGACCCAGTGGAGAATGGACCTGGGAACAGCGCCATCTACGAGAGCGAGCAGGTGAGTGTCTGTCTAGGGACTTTTCCCGTTTCCTTTTCGCTTTCTAGGGAACCAGCCGTTCGAATCTTTTTCTTCTTTGTGCATGACATTTTCTGATCGAATCGTGATGGGGAAAAGGATTCGATTTATATTTAATTTTTGTTTGAAATTTTTGGAATTTTCATGATCGTGACTGTCAAGAAATAGGGTTGACCGTATTTTGTCAATTACGATGACATTTTCGAATCTTAATGGGGAAAATGATTCGATTTATATATAATTTTTGTTCTAAATCTTTGGAATTTTCATGATCGGTGACTGTCAAGAAAATGGGTTAACCGTATTTTATCAATTACGATGACATTTTCGAATCATAATGGGGAAAAAATTCGCTTTATAGCTAACTTTTATTCGAAATCTTTGGAATTTCGATAATCGGTGACTGTCAAGAAAAAAGGTTAACCGTATTTTGTCAATTCCGATGTCATTTTCGAATCGTAATGTGAACAAAATTCGCTTTTTAATGTTCCTACTAAATCTTTGGAATTTTCATAATCGGTGACTGTCAAGAAAAAAGGGTTAACCATATTTTGGCAATTACGATGACATTTTCGAATCGTAATGGGGAAATAGATTCGATTTATATCTAATTTTTGCTCTAAATCTTTGGAATTTCGATAATCGGTGACTGTCAAGAGAAAGGGTTAACCTCTCTGCGCCATTGCGCAGAGTATTCGTGTGTATGTATTCGTATTTTGTCAATTATATCAATGTCAATCGATATCAAATTAATCAATCAAATTAATTAATTTTATCGTTTTATATAATTATATTAATTGTCAATCAGTTGTTTCTTCTTGAAGTGAGGTTATATCTCATGTTATTAGTAAATTTTAGGTTAGGTTCTCGCGAGTTGGTTCATCTTTATTGCGTTGTGTCGTATCTCGTCAGATCGATAAATTTGTCGAAGCGATTGAGAAACGGGATATTTCGAAATTTCGTCGAGCGTTGTTCTTCGCGCGTTCCCATAACCTTGAAAAAAGACGGTTAACTCGCTCTCGCCGAGTGGCTGTTTTTATACGATTTTAGCACCCAAGATCTCAGTCGAGTGGTCTAAATCACTCGGCGGCAGACCTTAACCTCGCTCACTCCGCAGGCTAGAAATTACGTCCCACTCGAATGAAATTTGTTCCTACACGAATTCGATATTCGAAGCCCCCGCCCACTCTATTTCACCCTCCCACTCGCGAATTTCCCTCTACCTATGGTTATCTCGCTCGATTTTGACACCAGTGACACATAACCTCGATGCAGCCTCCCACTCGAAATTAACCTCCCATTCTCGTCACCGGTTTAACTCTTTGGGACATCTTTTCAAAATTTACTTTAAAATTGTACATTCATTGTTACTTCTTTCGCTCGTTTGACTTTTTGTAAATTCTCCTATCATCCGATTATTCAATTTCTCGCTTTTGCTTTTTCTCCTAGCTTATCTCTTATAGAGCAAAAAGACCGGTACGTTTAGTGTCAAAAATTTCTCACCATTTTGAGATACACAGTGGGACATCTTTAGAAATTTGACAGAATTTACACACGGTGAAAGACGTCAAACAACTTACTATTGTCAAATGTGTACAAAGCGGCAGTGCATATTGGAGAGTTTTTCAAATTTTACAAAATTATAAAAAATAATGTTTTTGCAAATATATATTTCTCCATATCAACCAATTCATATAAATTCAATACCATTNTCCAAAACTATACTAAATAATATTAGGTCGTCCCATAAGTTCGTTCGCGGTGATATTTACATTCCTCGTCACAATTTATAAACTATATCGATGATTAACGTCTTTGTCAACGAAATAGGAAGAAGTCGTAGAACAAAAAGGCGACTAAATTTTTTCTTAATATTTAATATTTATTTCGACGTATAATTTTAAATGGTAAAAGTAAAAACCGAAACAAATTTATGGGACGATCTAATATAAGGGTTCATAAAAGTGGCGCTGAGAAACTGATAGCTAACGTCCTGAATAGTTCGAACTGCAAAGCGTTAAACCATCTCGCGTCAAATTCTTTACTTGCAGAAATCTCCAAAAAAAAATTACAATTCATTCCATCGCGATTCCATTTCCATGTAAAAAAAACCCACGAACAAATACGAATCGCATATCGAACAGACGAAGAGATCGCGTCGTTTCGGGTGTGAAGTAAACTTATAAAAATTATAATAGAATTTATTATCACGGCTAAGACTGGCTGTGACGATCTTTGCTGTTCTTTTATATAGTTATGGTTTTGTAGTAGAGATTAGACTTCGGGGATGTTATTTATTTGAGTTGGGGTGTTATTTGAGTCGTTCAGTGCACACATCGATTAACTCCACTTTTTGAAGAATCTTAAATTTAAGTGTCAAAGCACTTGGTATAGTCATAACTTATTATATTTATAATAACTTTCCTGAATAATAAAGATTAACACCATTAAACGGCAAAATTTGTTTGGCCATTGAAAAATAAATAATTTATTTCAGAAGCCAATTTGATTAACTCCACCAGTCACATAAAAAGTGTAACATTACTGACGATTATTTTTTCGCTATTCTTTCTTATTAATTTTCTATACCGTTAGATGAAAGATATATCTTTATTTATGTATTCTACATTATATATTTGAATTTATATTATAACAGGAATTTAAAAAAAACAATATACATTGTTTCATCGCATTTCTCAACATTTTGTTTTATGGAGTTAATCGATGTGAACGGCTCATTTGTCGTTCTGGGGCTGTTGAATAGTAATACGATCGGATAATCTCTCGAGTCATACATTGTCAGTTGAGGCAAATTCCGTGGCGTGTCTTGGCTTGTCTTTCCGCATGACGTGACACGGGCGTCGCCACCAGAGGCCACGGCGTAGGTTCGGAACCTGGCCGCCAGAGGCCACCGCGGAGTTCTCGCTCGTCGTCCGTTTCCATTTCCCCTGCTACGAGAAAATCGCAGTCCGATCGAGACTACTCGACTCGACGCCTAAATTCCGGCGAACCACTCTACCCAAGGCCCACGTCGCCGGCATACCCGGAGCGACTGAGCTTTCGATCACGTCCCGTCCTTTTACGAGGCCGCGTCGACAAATGCCAAGAGGCCGATATATCTCGGTGATCACGGAGAGCGTTCGTAACCCAGTTAGCCGAAGGTTCCTGCTACTTTCACCGACCGCAAAGTCGACTTCTGTCCATTCAACTGGCCTCCTCCTGGCGGAGGAGGAACCGGCGACCCGGTCGAGGTACCGTTCCACTCGGAGCCGCGTGGCAGATCCGCGATCGAGCGTATAATTTTCGACTACTTTCACTGGCTACCACCTGTGGTGGAAGTGTGCTCCTCCGGACCGCGCACCTGACCCAGTTGACCGGCTCGGGAAGAGATATCCGCGTGGTAGGCGATCAAGGCCGTCGGGCTGGCTAGATTCTCTCCTCGCTACTGGGACTGTTGGGCTTCGCCTTCTCTGTCATAACGTACGAACGGGAAAGCTCCGACGGGTGTGTAGGGTCAGGGGACGGCAGGAAGTGCCGTTCCAGTCCATCCATCTCTTGGTTCCCCTCGAATTCAACGCGGGTATAACGAGTGGTTATAGCCGAGAACCGTGGTCCGGCTTGGCCGCAGCTTTTCCTGCGTTATCGTTTACACTTTGACTGCCATGTTGGTCATATATGACCGGCAACGGTTTCTCCCGTGACGCCATGGTGGTCATGGGCGACCGGAGCCTTTCAACTTTTTACAATTGTAAAAAACTAAATGAAAATCGAGAGTTAGCGTATTTGAATATGGCCGATGTATAGAAGATACATTGAAATAAAATGTGCCCTATCGAACGATTAAAATTTTTTATTAGAACAATAAAGAATAACAAAATGTTAGAATAAATCTTGCATCTAACGGTGCACTTTGTTAAAGCACTCCAAACATAAATGCGGCGCACCAATACAATCCGGACAATAAGTGGTCACCTTCTTGGTCTTATTTTTAGCAATTTTTCACCCAAATAGTTTGGAATTTTTTTTCTAACATTCCCTGCAAAATTTTCGTTCCAGGTACGCTCGTCCTTCTTTTTTTTTTGCAATTCGTGCCGTAATCTTCGTCGAACCGTTACTAAGGCGCCACGGTGGTCACCCGTGACCACCAGTAAGAGAAACGCTCCATTTGATAAAAATATTGCCTTCTAACATCGATTCGTTATTATTTTGCAATTATATGCTTTGAATAATAAAAATAATACCGCGGCGTCCTAGGCAAAACATATGAGTTCGGCGTGGCAGTCAAAGTGTTAACCAACCCGTGGACAATCGCCACCAGATCACTATTCAGTCGCGTTGGACAGAGGTTTAAGAACGTTTCCGGTTTCGCGTGATATTCGCAAACGAGGGGAAAGTTGATTCGGTTTATGCGAAAGGTTAGAGTTTAACACTAGGTTTACCGTCGTTTTTGTATAAATATTTCTGCGGAGATTTAAGAGACTTTTATTAACCTTTGATTTAAAGGTAAAGGAAACCAGTATTTCTTTTAAAAAACGAACAATAAATTTAATCACAATATAAACAGACTTAATATATGTTAACCAGTTAACTGTGATTGTCGAGTATACTCGTCATGGAGTGATGCGTAAAAAGTGACGATCATTGGCTACATGCATTGTAATTTTTGTGAAAGACAACAGATATTCTCAAATTTTATGTTTTGAATATTTCGAGGCCAGGTCGGAATAAATCGAACAAATAAGAAATATGAAAAATTTGAGACGAACTCACGTATTTCATAGGTACGTGCTCTCAAAAGGGGGTCCCACAGCTAACTGGTTAATTAAATTTGTTAATATCGTATAATTGACGCAACCCATCCATCAAATTGATGGGTCCCATAAACCTAGTGTTAATGGAATTGGAAAGATGGCAAAAATGAGGATTTGGGTTTCGTTTCATTTCGTCACGTGACAAAATAAATAATGAACGTTTAACGCTAGAACTATTAGATCGTTCGGAAAGTCATTTCGTTCTTTCTTTTTCTTTTTTTATTTTTATGCGACTGAAGTGTGAAGCTAAATGTGAAGCGAAAAAATACAATTAGAAACGAAATGACTTTCCGAACAACCCAATACAAGGTGAAATTACTGGTTTCGAACATTTTATTTTTGCAAGTGTTGAAAACATGCAGCTGTTTTTTATTCAAATAGGCTCACGATTACGTATCTTCTCTTCTTATCGTTATATCGTGTTAATTTATACCAACTGCGTGTACTATAATTTGGTGTACATTACAGACCAGTAGTTCTAGTGTTAAAGTAACGTGTCTAAAGTTAAATTGAACTGTGAAATTGTCCAAATTGAAAGTAAATCAAAGAATAATCCGATTTGTCAACAGTGAATTCTTCGAAACTTTCGCGGATGATATAAATTCAAAATGGTAGAAAAATGAACAGTCGAGTTCTTTAATAACACTTTGAAAAGGTCGATAATAAACATCGTGTTGAAAGGAAATAAAATTTGGCCCGTTATTCTCGAAATATGTAGGAATTTCGCTTGAAATATGTAACGCGGTTCGTGGTTTCATAGGTCTGTTGAAAATGTTCGAAATTCGAGTTCGAAATGGTAATCAGCAAAGCAGACCACCCTTGCAAACGTTTTATCTTTGAAATTGGAAATTTTTATATTTTTTGGTCCATCGAGGGCTGGAAAACCGATATATTGGCTCTATTTATACCAAAAGTCTATGAAATGCCTGACGTATGAATATATCGATTTTCGGCTTGATAATAATTTATACACACCGAAAGGTGCATCCTCGTAAATAAATAAATAAATAAATCTTATCTGGGGATACGCAAATGTATTTAAAAGCTCGACCATTTATTTACAAGCGCGTGTAATTTTTTATTCCGTATAGGGCAGTAAAAAAATATTCGAAAATTTATAAAAATTTATAAAAATATTCGGAGAAATAAATATTCGCATCCGAGTGTACGTGTAACAATTCCGGGAGATGTATATAGGACTAACTGAGAGACACTCGAATTGTTAGAGAGTCCATTAGATAATTTGTAATCTAGCGAAGGCGACGACCAGAATATAACCGAACGCAAAAATAGATCGACCAAGTTCAAGTTCGCCAATCCTTTCCTTTCCCTCGTCGGCTACATAATTCTTTCAAAATGAATTATTTCACCGAGCCGCTAAAAATACCCCGAAATCGCGCTATAAACGATTCGCCGAGAAATAAAATTTCACCGAGTCGCGTGAATATTAGCGAAAATAAAAAAATAAAAACACTTCGCTCGGCGATTCGGCGTAATTAAATTTTTCATTCCATTTCGATAAATAAAACGGAACGTATTAAACGCCGACCAAATATGCACGCGCATATGTTCCGTCTATAGACACGTTTCTATAACCGATTCTATTGCGCATGCGCGCGGAGGGTATCGCCGAGTGCACTCTGTATCTGCTTTCCTCGAAATCGTTCGCCGTAATCACGTTCGCGGCGATGACGCTAATGTCGCGACTGATAAACGATCGCACGACATTGACGTTATCTCGACGCATCGAACCGCGATCCTGCGTTTCGTCGAAATTCGTTAATAACGCGCGCCACCGGAAGCGGAAGCCTACAAACTGTCCCAAGGCCTGTCGCGAGGTTATTTCACGAGATCGTTAAACGCGCGTTCGAAAAATTCGGCTGGTAATCCCTGTGTCGATATTCATCGAGAATGTCGGTCGATTATATCATAGTTCGAGCAGATCGAACGGTCAGATCTAAGATGTAGATAGAACGTCTTTATCTTGAAAAGAACAGTGCCTCTAGATGGCAGTGTTCGACGGTAGATTACCAGTAGCAGTTCCGCAAGCGTACCAGTGTGTGTGTACGATTTTCCCCGGACCGATAATATTTTATTTCTATTTATATACAGCAGAGCGGAACGATTAACCACTTAGAGACATCGACGTTTCCGGTCGAGTCCTCGCCTGTCGCGTTACTTATATTCCATGTTTATTGCTTCGCCGAATAATTCGGATGGATCGATAAAGTTTCGTAAACCGGTTACGTACGACAGGTCTCGATGGTTTATACGCGGAACGACTTATCCACGGAGCATACGGTGCGGATTTAACGCGGCGATACTTCATTCATCGCTGCCCTCGACTCGGCATCCCTCGGATTCCACTAAAAACATCTCGACACCGCCAACGCGCGACCCAAGCGACTCTGCCATCCCTGCATCCGAAGGTCTCCAAGCTATTCCAGTCACCGTGCTCCACGAATAACTTTCATTCACCCGGTACAGTCACACGGAATCAATCGTTGGCTCGCTCTTCTCTCCCTAACTTCAATCGGTAACCCTTATTCCCTAAAGTTTCGCGATTTCCGTCCCGTCGGATCGATTCCAATGCCACGATAACGCGTCCCGTCCCGTTCCGCTCTCTCTGCCCCTCCCCCGTTCCCGCAGCAGAAGGGTGCGTCTGCGCAGAATAATATCGCCAACGCGTCGCACGCCTCCGCATGGACCTAGATCTTCGTAGCGGCGAGAACCGGCGCCGGCGTTGCACCGCGCCGCAGTGCACACACCACGTGACGTCACC
>NIJG01000170.1:33677-52252 GCA_002201625.1 Euglossa dilemma
GGGGTGGGGGAAGGTAGTTAAGGTCACCGTGGCCCTGACTGCACGCGCGCGAAACGATATCCGTGTGCAAGCCGGTGCAGCTGTGTGCGCACGAGCTCTCGCGGGCAGCGCGCGTGCATAGCACAGAATGCACCGGTAGGAGATTTATTTCTAGTTCCGCGACCACCGTTCTTTCGCCGCGATCCTTCCAAGTGGACCAACACCGACTTACTCGGCGAACAGAGAGATATAGAGATTCGAATTCGCGCGATGGTCAAGGCCCGCGAGCCTCGACGGCCAACCTTCCTTCCGCCCGCCCGTCCTCCACCCTCTGCTTCCTAGGCCGGCAGGGGTGGCGGGCCACGGAATGACCTAGAACATTGCGCGTGGGCTTCGCTCGAGTCGCGCGTGGCACGGCGATGCAACCTTTCCCGATCTTCCCCCCCGGTTTCGTACGGTGAATCGCTGATCCCGGGATTCGGAGATTGAAATAGCTGCCCGCTATTTTCCGGAATATTGGACGGAAATGAAACCGGCTGGATATGCATGCATATGTCCGCTTTGTCTTTGTAGGTTAGATTTTTATCGCGGTTCCATCGGAAAACGAAAATCGAATCTAGATTCCGAACGGCTCCGCGCACGTTTAGCCTTCTCTCTCTTTCTCTCTCTCTCTCTCTATGTACCTTTATAGAAACGCTTGGTGCATTTCCAACGAGGTTTTTATTTAGACGCTCGAAAATCCCGTAATGGGATTGGGACAGCGATTTGCGCGCATAAAGTTCTACGAGGGAATCGTAGACGGCGCTACACGCGAAAATAGCAACACGCGCGACACCGCGGCCGTTCCGCGAAACGTTAATTTCTACGCTGCTCGGCGAAGGAGTCGCGAGTGAAGTATGTCCCCATAAATTCTTCCACGCGCAGTTAGATTCGATAGGTCTGTGCAATTGTGGATTCAAGGTCGGCTGCACCTTTCCCGGTGGATCCAAAAATATATCTAACGCGACGAAATTACGTCGAACCGCCCGAGTACCGAACGTCTGGTAGAAAGCGTGCCCTCCTGTCAATCAGTTACGTAATTCGATCTGTCGTTTGCATAACACGAGCAAAAAGAAAATTACGCCAATTACCCGGCGCGAATTTACTTTTGTATCACGTTTCATGACAGATGTCCCTGCGAAGTGGTTGCCTGCTGGAAATATCGATGGTCAGAGGCAATTATAACTTACCGAATGCGATCCTAACCTTTACACGCACGTGTAACCTAAATCTCGAACCTTTGAAACCTTCTGCCTTGGAAACGTAAACAGGACACATCGTAGGTGGGATATTCACCAGGAATTTCCCTTTTTTTTTTTCTCTCCTTTATCTTTTGATTATCAAAACAAGTTTACGTTCCGCCGGAACGAGGTTATGTTTTATAATTGGCAAAGTCTATCTTCTCTTTTTTTTTTCGCAGAATTAGAAAAGTACGGCCCGAGTTCTCGCTAAAGAGGAATTTAATCGGCAGGTTTTTTCCCGATCCCACGTGGATCGACGTGTCTTCTTTTCTAAAATTAAGGAAGTCACGCGATGGACTATTCTAGCGACACGTAAATTAGAAACGAGCCGCCATTACGTATCAACGATGCTCTCGAAACAGCTGCATTACATAAACGTACGAGTATGAAAGAACAGTATCTCCAAATCGGCCGAGAAGTATAAATTAACCGAGCGAACGGTTAAAAGTAGTCGCTTATCGTTTTATTAACGATATCGATAGATTCGAAGACAATTCATTAGGTGACTTATCGGCAGTGGTATCGAAACGGAATACGTGATTCGTCGGTATATCTGTTCACGTATCGCTGTTGGAAATAATCACGGTAGTTTCTCTATCAGTCCAGAGGAACCCTTTTTATCTGGCCGAGAAATGAAACTCGACGATAAAACACCGCTGAAGTGACGTAACTATACCACGTATTTCCTTTGTTACACGTTGACTCGGTAATTTATACAAAAATTAACTTTATCACGTTTCGATACCGGCATTACACGCGTTCATGATAACGAGTATTAATACGATTTTTCAGATGCATATGCACCTCTTTAACTGCGCTCTATCGAGAGAGCGAACAACCGATGCCTATACAGGAGAGTTAAAAATAACCCGAGTTCTACTCTAATTTCTCGCAAAACTAGCCGCAACACGTGACACGCGCTGTTTGCATACCGATGTCCCATCGATTTACCAGCAGCTTTATGAAAATTGGGCGTAGACGTTTGACGGATGCCCCTCGACGAACGCGGATGCGGATGTCCCGATTCATTGCCAACGGCGTACATACGTGTGCGTACAACCGAAGCTCTGGGACGTCGGGTCGTATTGTGACACGTCCGTCTGTCTTACGTAATAACATTGCGTAAACTTGACGTTCACCGTAATGCCTGTCGTACATATTTCCGTGCGCCCAGCAACAACGATGAGCCGACTAGAATCAGGCACGAGGTGTAATCGTATATTCTAATTCTCTTCCTTCCTTTTTCGTATACCATTATTACATCGTGATACGCGATCGATCGCTTTTACCGTCCCTTTTCTAAACTACTTTTATTTTCTTTAGGTCATTTACTTGGGTAAATTGCTGATCCAGGTACACGATGCTACACGTTTGAACGATTTGCTCCTCGATTATGTAGAACAATCAACGAAGACGTTGTCTGTGAGAATTTTTCATGCGAGCAAAAAGAAAAAAACCGTGAACTCGTATATGTAACGAAACACACTTACGATTTAGTTATTTTGTCATCGGGTAATTGGTTCTTGGTAAATGGCACAGTGGAAGGATCGAAATTGCTTCATCCTCGATGAAAATGAGCGAATTTATACGCGGAATTGTATAGAATGCTCTTGATTTCGCGATAATAGTGGTGTTTGTAAGAGTGTTGGTTAATTGATTCATTGAATGGTTTCGTTCTTTTTAATGAATTACGTAAATGTTACGTTCGTGGATTATTACTCGTTTTCCTGTGAATGCGTTTGTTAGAAAGCTCGGAGTTTCGCGTTACGATTAGTTGCAGGATAGATCGAAGGCTGTTTCATTAACTTTATTTAATTAACTGCCTTTCTTTTCGTCTCGTTTCTCCTGTTGACTTAGGGATATCAAGTAGGATTATTTTTCGAGCGTTATCGGAACGCTGGAATTTCCTGGAATTTCCTCGCGATTGCAGCTTTTTCCTTTTACCATCGTTCTAAACGTCTCTGTCCTCTGGACGTTGAAATTGCCCTAAAGGAAAACTTCTAACGGTACGATGTCAATTCAATGAATTACGTAGGAAATGATTCCATTGCTAATATACACGACTCTCTGACGTCGCGTGACATAAGCGTCAGCGACCATGACACCGACATTAGAAGCGGCTAGGAAACGCGCTCGATCCTCTTTGTCTCAATGCTTTCGAACTTCGACGAGCCATTCGATTCCTTCTGTTGCATATTCGATCGACCATTTGAAAATACAGCCACGTAGACCGGCTCGTGTATCGCATCGTCAAAACGCTACGACTACTTTTGTGTCATATTCTCGAATATCATTTGATCGTGAAACCGCTCACGAACCGGCACGTTCAACGTTCTTAATGTCAACGTGTATTTAAAGCGATCGTAATGAATGATCGGCTCTAAAATTAGCCTGGCCAAAATTAGCGGGTGTGATCCGATTGTTGATCAGGCTCGGGAAACTGCGTTCGCATTTTAATTATCTCTATCTTGTTGTTACTGTTAGAAATGGCTCGTGTTTGCGGTTAGAATGTCTCTGTTTGGACGAGAGTAAAAGATCACGTTTTATTCTTGCATTGGCACCGGGTCAGATGGCATTGGTTCGTTGAAATATCTGCTCACCTATGGTACGATATTCGAACGTATGCTCTAATTTGCATTGTCGCAGATATGCTAATCCTGTGAGGCAACGTCGTTTCTTTCGATTCGTATCGCATTCAATTCAAATTGCATCGATTCTGTTAAACCAATTATATTTTTGGAATTAGATTAAACACACGTGACGGTAAACAGAATTTTATAATAGTGGTATTAAAGTTTAATGATTCGAGTTGTATGGTAATTCGGTAATAATTACTTAATTGCGATGGTATAATGCATTAAAAGAGAAAAACAAAAAACTGTGTAATAAGTGTCGGGCATGCATCAATGTAATTAGGTATGATCTAGTATGGATCGAGTCAAGGTTCAATTTCATAATGAACACGCATTTTCCTTCTGCCACAACAATTACACGAGTAATTTAAATCTTTAATGAAATCCGAGTCTCTGATCTCTCGATTTATCCTTGTTAATTTATACCACTTAACTTCGCCATTTAATAGAGTATTTCAATCTCATAAATCTCGGAGTTAAACGCGAATAATCATTCTTCATCCACCTTGACAAATGAACGGCTATACGATGGGAAACGCACAACGGAAAAATCTTTTCGCGTCGCGAAAATCGATAATCTTATTTTTACGCGGTAAAAAATAAACCTGGTAATTTTACCACTCGAACGGATATCAAACATATCTTACAGCCATAACGAAACGAAATTATCATTCCTGTAGCACAGAGATCGATAATTTTATCGTCGTTCGATTAAAAATAGACCGAGCAGACGATCGCGTTTCTCGTATCATGGTAAAAAATTACTATTTCCATATTATATAGATCGATAATTTTATTCTTACGCGATTAAAAAGGGAAAAAATTAACTCGTCTCGCGTATGAAATATTATTCTACGTTTCGCTTTAACTGCGTGAATCTATTATAACCATCGAAACGGACACCTGCATCGTTGTAACCCAAACCTAACCCCTTTCTCCGACGCGAGCGCTCATAACCCAACGCTTGCTATCCGACATAACCTCAACAACCCAGATCTCGGGTAAAATCGAAAGTGCGCAGTCTCTCGATTCATCGTGCAACAGCTCGCGCTATAACCAGTTGACTTTCCATTGTCAGCCACGATCCCGAGATCTCCGGCGGTCGGAATGGTAGAAGGAATGCAAACTTGCGAGGAGACAATGCGTGCAAGTTCCTGGGAAGGCCGAGATGTATATTCATTAGAACATCTCCTTGAAAACTATAGCTCCGCCGACCTTGTAAGGTTTGACGCGACGGCTAATGAGCAGAAGAAGTAGGGGGCGCGCGTGCACGCGGTGCAGCAGGCATTAGAAAACTAGTAGCCGGCCGGAAGGAACAAGTGCACCGCGACGTCACGTTATTTTCCATCGCGGAATTCATTTTAATTTCCCATCCGCGAGTGAAACTCACCGAGCGCTATTCCTATTTTCTTTCGTGGCCAGGACCGGTCGTACGCGGACCTCTACTACTCGCACGCGTTTCTCTTATCGTCGATAGCTTCACTTGTTCGCTCTGTACTTGCATGTAAATTAAAGTCGGACGACTTTCTTTCGTGTTAAGATTCGTAGAATTAATTAGAATGATTGGATAGAGGTGTTGGATATTTTCGAATCTTTTTTGTTACAGGATTGAAACACAGTCGGAGAAATAGGATAAAATTCCTGTTATTTACTCGCTTGCCGACGACAGGAAATAAAGTTTCGCGGAAAATCGTTGCGAGATAGAATTCTTTGGAAAATTATAGACGAAGGCATGTCATGTCGGAGAGCATCGCTGTGTCGAATAATTGTTATCAACACGTTCATTCGGACGTATCTCGCATTGCGGTTCGCAATCTTTTATCAACATCAAAATTGCACGTTACATAATCGATTGTGTAAGAGTTACGACCTGCATCGAATCCTCTTATTAATCGAGATAGCTCGTATTTCATAACGGACGCCTAGGCACAAAAGTTTGCCGGTATTTTCGGCTGAAATTAATCTTAAACTTTGGCTTGGAATTTCATCGGCAACAGAGGCCAGCTATTTTTTACATCATAAATATCGCAACTTTGACGCTCGGCAATGTTTAGGACAAGCAGTACGCGAAACAGGAGAGATTTATCTGTCAATTATTTAAAAAAATCGAAATTCATTATTAATTCGAAAGAGGTCGTACACGTAATTTTTCTTATTTATCGCGGCAGCTCTAAATTTAGATTTATATGACGCTTTCAACGCCATGTATACACCTATGTTTTGCAACTCTTATCTTCCACGCTTATCACCCTGCTATTACACCCTATCATTTTACCATTACATTACCATCAAACGGTCCATTTGCAGCAATTACCAGTGCTTGTTCCCCCCCGTACAAATAAAAACCCATAATCAGCTATATTTTTCCCTATACGCGATGAAACATCCTGTTACACAGGGTTGACATCGTATCTTAAGTATCCAGAAAATTCCATATAAATGACTCTTTAGCCAGGCTATCACTGATACTAAAAGTAAAGTGAAATTCTCATTTTCTCATCAAGATCCGGTATTTCCTAAAATATATAAAATTCGTTAAGGCAACCACACTATTCAAGCATTGTAAAAAAAATCATTTATACTTATCTCTTATATACTGTTTTCAACACTGTATCCCGCGTTATCCGCCATATTGACTGATTAAGAGGTTACTAAAACAGCTGTGTACTGTCCAAAAGAATACCTCCTGGAAAGGGCGAACAGAATCAGTCGCATCTCGCGAAAGTAAACCGAAGCCAAAACAATTCTTCCAGCTGAGCAGAGTGTGTACCCTAAAAGAAGGAAAGCCCAGGCGGGAGATTAGCATTCGGCGCGCGAACGTGTCTAACCGGTCCCCTTGCGGACAGGTCCGACATCTACGCGTATGACAAACGATGTCACGTGTATGCAGGTGCGTACGTAGCCGGACTGGCAAGAGGGAGTCGATCGAAGGGGGGCCCCTGGTAGGGGTCTGCCCTCTCTGTCTCTCGTTCGGCCGGTTTCGCAGGGAGGCCTCGTTAGACATTTTCTGCGGCGAGAGGCAAGTCAAGGCCGAGCGAGCGCGCACCATCGCGAATTTCAGCTGGTTACCGAACAGCTGGTCCCTCGTGGTGGGGATGAGATACGGTTCCGTCGAGTTGTCCTAGGTCCTGGCTCTCTGCTGTGTTTCCTCCTTTTTTTTTCCCTCTTTCTTTACGCGCGCGCCAAACGTACGTGTCGGTCGGGCCGGCCTCTCGGCTTCCTTAACGAACGATCATGATACCCGATGTGCCATCCCGTTGCTCGCACGCCGCCTTTTCCTCTGCGTCCCGGCTTCTCGAGGCTCGCGCGACGCGTCGCCACCGTACCGCGGCGCGCGCATGCGCGCCATCGACCCGTCGGCTCTACCTTGACCTCCAACGTGGAAGGCAGCGGCGAGCAATTAAAGCCCTTAAGGGCCTTGGCTGGACGAATCGATCCGCCTCATTAACGCCACCGCGATCGATCCGAAGGGGGGGACGGAGCGGGTCGTTTCATCGTGCTCTGATTCCTAGTCGTTCGTCGAGTGGTTCGGTCGTTGGATTCTTCGAGCGACTCTTATTGGCTGTGCGGTAGCCGGTGTTTCGTTGTCGAACAGGCGGTGCGGATAGGGTTGGGGTTTTACGGAGGATTTCCAGGTTTGTTTCCACTTAAGCCACGGTAATACGTAGCTCGGGTTAGGATACCGGCATCGACTCTTGCGTATCGCTCTTTTATAGTTGTATTCTCCGCGATTTATAAAGTTGTAAGAAGGATAGAATGTATGAGAAATATCAGGGGTTTGGTCGCAGGATCGTAAAAACAGCTCGCGGCTTGTCAATCCACTGTTATTACTGGCCGGTAAATTATCATGCGAGGGAAAAGAAGGTTAGTTTTATCGAGATACGGCTGCGAGGAAATTATACGCATTAAATTTGAATAAAGTGCCGCTATGATACGGGATGATTATTATTTCAGAAATTGAAAGTTCGTTTAACGAGATACACAGGGAAGTTTCTCTCGTATGTATAAGTGATCTGGTTTCGTGGGTGAAGTTTGTCGCGGCGTGGATTTCAGATCAGGTTTGGGACCGTTCTTCGAACGTTTAAGCCTAGCTAGTTTTCCCATTGAGGTGTACAAGGTGTCCGGAATGATTTATAAAATTCTGGAACGCGTAGTCCGTGCAAGTAGATATTCTTAATCGAGCAGCAATGCGTTAACAGCTTTGGTATGCATGGTGGGGCGTTTCCGTGAGACCGCGACCACGTGCACGACGTGTGATAACGTTTGCGTGAATACCGCGTTATGGTATGCGCTACGGTATATTAATGCATAGTATTTGCAATATTCACTCGAATCGCACCTGCGACGCTGGCCGCTGTAACTTCGATTCCCGAATTTCCAATTCAAAACGTTCTCAGCTTGGAATTTCAAATTTTCAAACTTTCCTCCTTGGCTTCCAAATTTTTATCTTCCGATCTTTCCACCTTCACGCTTTTTCCGCTACAACTTATAAACTTCTTTCCCACGTCGATTTCTAACCTAGAAATTTTCGATTTCAAACTCCCGGATCGCAAATCGAAGTATTCGAACGTTGAACGTGATTTTTCTCGCACGAGATTCGATTTCTTGTGAAATTAAAAAGCTCTCGCAAAGGGTGTTTCACGGAGCCTCGCGCCGCCATTAGTCCCCGGAGTTCGCGAAAAGGAATCAGATAGCAGGTTAACGATCCGTCGAACGGCCATCTTCAACATCGATTTCTAACCTAGAAATTTTCAATTTCAAACTCTCGGATCGCGAGTCCGTCGAACGGCCATTTTTGACATCGATTTCTAACCTAGAAATTTTCGATTTCAAACTCTCGGATCACGAGTCGAAGTATCGCATCACGAGTCCACCGAACGGCCATTTTCGACATTTGCGAGTCCACCGAACGGCTATTTTCTACAATTTCTAACCTTGAAATTTTCAATTTCAAATTCTCGGATCGTGAGTCCGTCGAACGGTCATTTTTGACATCGATTTCTAACCTAGAAATTTTCAATTTTAAACTCTCGGATCGCGAGTCCACCGAACGGCTATTTTCTACAATTTCTAACCTAGAAATTCTCAATTTCAAATTCTCGGATCGCGAGTCCGTCGAACGGCCATTTTCGACATCGATTTCTAACCTAGAAATTTTCGATTTCAAACTCTCGGATCGGGAGTCCGTCGAACGATCATTTACGACGCCGATTTCTAACCTAAAAATTTTTGATTTCAAACTTTCGGATCGTGAATCCAAACGTTGAACGTGATTTTTGTCGTACCGGTCTTTCTCAAAATTAAAAAGCTCTCGCAGAGGAGGTTTCTCGGAGCTCATACCCCGCCATGGGCCCCCAAAGTCCGCGAAAAGGAGTCAGATAGGAGGTGTAACGATCCGCTAAGCACTTGCTCGAGGAAAAAGGGGTCCGCTCGGCGCGCGTAACGCAGAAAATCGCGTACGCGATCCCCGATGATCGGTGTGCTTTACGTAAGCGTAGTTTCGACATCGATCGAATCGCAATCGGGCAACTTTCTCTCGTATCGATCTCGGGTCGGAAAGTCACATATCTACCGGCGACTTGTTCGTCCGTGAAACGAGCTTATGAAAGAGGAATGCCTCGCGCGAAAGGGGAAAGTACGACGGCCGTTGGTGGCAGAAATGCGTTTTCCCTTTTACTCGCCGCCCGCTATCGCTCGCCTAACCTGCGTGAAATTTATCCGCGGACTCTCGATCGTTTTGCATTTCCTGCTTGGCACGCGCGTTAACGCGCCGCGCTTAAACTCGCGCGCAACGGCTCATTAAGCCCCTCGTCGCTCGATTGTTCCTACAATGGGCTCGTTTTTCATCTTCTTTCCTCTCTTTCTCTCTCTCTTTATTCGCAACAGGTTATTAAATTTAATGCCAAAGCGTTGAACGCATGGCGGGAAATTCGTAGCGTTGTTGGACGTTTGTTGGGGTTCCTTGATAGAATTTTTTCCTGACCATTATCGACAAAACACAAATGCGTTTGCTATTTTTTTTTTTTTTTCGTCATATCGAAATATTTACGTTTTTATACGATAAAAGGAATTTTCGTGATATGGGCGAATTTTCTACTTTTTCGAATAATGGAAAGGATCGATGGTAATTTTATGGTAAATCGTTTCAATGAATTTACAGGTACATGGTGGTCTTTTTTGTATGAGTTTCAGTTCATTTTTATTTAGGATTGCGCAGAGTGGTTTCAATAGAAAGTAACTTAACGGAGAAAATATTTACAGGATTATGTGGGTTAGGTTTGTATATGTATGTATGTAGATTAGAATGTTAGTTATGAAATTTGATATTACACTGTGAGATAGACATGACGATGGGGAAATTATCGTATGAATAATCGAATAATTCTTTTATGTCGTGGTGGTTAAGCGAGATACACTTAAGAAAGTTATCAAGTATTTTTCAAGGAAAATGTAAGATGGATGTAATATTGTAATTGGCTTAGCGAGAATAGTTGAATAAATGACTTTTTACAGCGAGAAAGCCTTTAGGAATACTTACGTAATTAAGTAGCTGCAGTTGCATAAAGCTAAGAAATGTATACATATTTAGTTAAGTGGGTTAATAACTATCTGCGAAGAGTATTAGATAATAAAGCACATACAGTTACTTAAGAGTACAATAAACAGCAAAAAATAAACATGGTTGAAACTCGTGATATTAAACCAAATAAATAAATGTTCACTTTCCGAAAGAAATTAATTTAAACACGCGATTTATTTTATTTATTTTACATGTTATACTGATAAAACCTTCTGCCTGCAGCATGGACGTTATCCAAATTCAGGGTGCTATTCTAAATGGAAAGGAATTAGCAATTAGCAACCCAATCTCGATTATTCGCCAGCGATTTTTGCGCGTCATAAGAATGGCACGCAATTTGGAGTAGAAAGAAATTGTGTACAATTTGTAAGCCGACCATTGAATAGCGAATGATGGTTCTATTGACTCTAACTCTGCGTGTGTCACCGTTGCAATTATAAATTCTCCATCAGCCACTGACAAAAGCAATCTCACCCCTCTTCCTGTAATTACACCCGCTTAAACCTAGGCATTACAAAACTGCGGGACACGAAATATAAGCTGGTGTTTTCACGAACGGGAACGAAAACGCGTAAGGGCGGGGATCGTTACTCGTAAATATGGCGGTCGAATGCAGTGGGTGTCGATGCATTACAAAAGGCACAGTTCCATTTAAAGGCACTTTTACGATCGTGGAATCCATGAAATTCCAAAGGAAGGCCGCGCGTAAATCAATCGTGCAAATGAGATGCGAGAGGAAGAATACGAATTTACGATCTTGGGATCTATAAAATTTCCAGAGGGGGGCCACGAGGAAACAATTTCGTGGAAATTCTTGTCCGCGATCGTGAAAGAGAGACATATCTCTCTGGAATACGAAAAACGTGACAGGAAATTACCGCGGGATGCTCCATTTAAATCGAATATTTTTTTAAAACGTCCACAACGCTGGAAAATATTTCGAATAAACACAGTCGGATCTCCTGGAATTATTCGACTGGGAGAAAATTATTTACAGCTTTAAATATCGGTTCATCCGAATCTTTGGAAACCGATCCAGTTGAATGTCTTTAACATTAGATTTACGGGACCCGTCAATTTGACGGGTGAGTTTCTCCAATTATACAATATTAATAGATTTAATATTGTTAATATTGTTAATATTGCGATTGTTTTCCAATTAAACCCATCGTTTGTTTTTTTAAAGAAAATATGTGGTTTTCTTTGCTCTAAATCTGACGGATGTCCGTAGAAATAGGTACACAAAAAAAAATCCCGTAAACCTAGTGTTAAACCTAATTTTTATATAAAGTTTTATTTTCTATTAAATCTCCCGAAATCAGCGAATTTTTATACGTTATCTCTCCGTAGCTTTTGGGACTATAAGAATAAAACAAGCTGCAGTGATAAGGATAAATATCGAGTAAACGTGAAAATGCATAAATAATTCATGTGCCGCGTGAAACTCGGTTATGTGTCTAAAAATTTATGGCATACTTCTATTTTATATTTCGATCGTTAAAATATTCAAAATTCCGCGAGATAGGCTGTGTAAGGCCACAGATGAAAACTTTCCGAAAGTCTTCAACTATCTTGAACAGTTTACAACTATATTTTCTTCCTTCGCTTTATCAGTTCGCGATTTTAATATCCGAATTCTAGGCTACGACGAATTCCTGCGTCGAGGAACGCGAAACAGGTTTCGAAAAGGGAGAATTTCAAAAAGTCAGGAAAATATTTATCATTACGACGTTGGATATTACTTTTGAAACAGCGAGTTTGTATAAATTTCTCGCAAGAACGAAAACGCTTTCAATGTTTCCACATTGCAATCCAATTACTCCTGACAGTCAATTGGCGTTTCGAGTGGTTAACGTAAGTTTCAATTAAGATGCTAATTGGCCTACCTAGTTGAGCCAATGTTAATCGGGCTTTTTTCTACTCGCCGCTTGACTTTTGTGAAAAAACGAATGATCTCGCCGTATCTATAAAACGCATTTAACATTGTAAACTAACGAAGTCGATACGTAAATATTAACACTAGGTTTACGGGGGTTTTTTGTATACCTATTTCAACAGACACCCGTTTGGTTTAGGGTAAAGAAAACCACACATTTTCTTTAAAAAATAAACGATGGGTTTAATTTGAAAACAATCGCAATATTAACAGACGTAATATAAGTTAATTAATTCTGTTAATATGGTATAATTGACGCAACCTATCCGTCAAATTGACGGGTCCCGTAAATCTAGTGTTAATTAAAAGATAAACGTTACATCGAGACGTTTTAAAAAGCGATTTCAATTAAGTCGTCTAACAAACGGCGAATTGCGAAAAATTACGAAAATTTTATCAATGGAAAAACGAAGGTTCGAATTTTTAAATTCATTCCTGGAACATACAATTATAAACCGCGCAGAAGCTTTTAGAAATTCACTCCGGGACCTTGAAGTAAATATTCCCGTTATAAGAATTACCAATTATTTAATTAAAACGACTTAATAGTCGAAGCCAAAAAAACAGACACGTTCCGTTCATTAACGGCAATCGAAGTTCGAATAAAATGGAAAGTTGTAACAAAAACAAAATTTCCCCGAGCATTCGTAACCTAACTTAACTCGAATAACGCGGAAGCTCTCTCAAATACCGGGAAAATTACCTCGATTAACTAGCATAAAGAAAAAAAACTGTCTTAACCCTTTGCGGTCTATATCGAGTGTGACTCGACATTGAGAAATTGTTTCAAGAGATTTACACTTGAAAATTAGTAATAGTAATAGTAATTGAAAATTTTAATATAAAAATAGTGTAAATATAACTGATTTTTAATCGAATTTGTTTCTTCCTTTATAGATTTAAATAGCCCTATATTTTAGTAGAAATAAATTCCAAATAATAAATTTAGAAACGTTAAGGGCTACTGGTAGCAAAATTGAAATATAATTCGGGTTAAAATAAATCTCGAACGAGCTGAAAATAATCGTAAGAGAAAGATTCCGGTGCCAAATATAACCATCGCGGAAAGGCATACATATTCATAGAATGGCGGAAAGGAAAGAGCAAGCCAGCCTTCTGAAACGCGGCGTTTCTTTCGTCGGAGAGAGGAGAGCTCGGAAACATATGGTTCCACGAAGCTGGAATGCATCCGTGAGATGACTCGATTATCCTCGCGATCGACTGTATCGCCCTCTTTCGTCTCTCCGTGGTTTAACAACGTCAGCGCCCTCTGTGCCGGCGCGAGCGTCAGAATTCCCGGAGCGTGGCGAGGATTTTCACGGAGCGGAGGACAGGCGGTTTCCCCGGGGCCCGGGTAACTGTAAACTGGTCCTAAGACGGGCCGCGCCCAGCGCGTTGCTCAACTTCGGTAAGCCGAGGAGAACCGGTGTGCCCGCGACGCGGCAAGGCCGTTGACAGCGGCTGGGAATCAATCGTTGTCACGCTTCGCGAGGCAAAATCCGCGGCCAGCTGATCCCGCCGCGAAAGGAACAGAAAGAGAACCGAACGCGCTCGTTCGTCATGCTAGGCTTCCTTTTTCTTTTTTTTTTTCTTTTCTTTCCCTTTTTTCGTTTGAGGTTGGTCTTGGTTTCTTGGCTCGCGCGGGACTGCGGGGATTCTGTCGACCGATTGGGTTGCGAAGCGTTTCTCGTTTCGAAGCATGCAGAAATCGAAAGCCGATGGTAATGCACTTTTACTTAAGTGCCCGGCGTAGAGAGTTTGGTGGGGCAGTGTCCGGTTGCCTTTGGGTGGGGATGAAGTGAAATATTTAAGGGTTTTTACGAATTAGCATTTTTTTTTTTCCCGTAAATCTGACGGGTAAAGAAATAAAAATCCATAAAAATAGGTATTCAAAAACGTCCATGAACCTAGCGTTAAATAACCTCCTTTTTTATTTCTAAATAAAATAAAATGCCCAATGTTACGAAATAGTAATTGGATGCGATATTAACTCGCGTAGGCAGAGTGTCCGGTTAAGTGGGGATGAGGTGAGATATTTAAGGGTTTTTACGAATTAGCATTTTTTTTTTTCCCGTAAATCTGACGGGTAAAGAAATAAAAATCCATAAAAATAGGTATTCAAAAACGTCCATGAACCTAGCGTTAAATAACCTCCTTTTTTATTTCTAAATAAAATAAAATGCCCAATGTTACGAAATAGTAATTGGATGCGATATTAACTCGCGTCTAGGACACAATGGCAGATATCTATTTCCAACTTGACTGCATTACACCGTTGGAACCATTTACGTTCGTGGAAAACTAAAATCGTCGAGGAAGTCTCGAAATAAGTAAAAGGGAAAAAAGGTTAAGGAATTGCGTTTCAGGAATAGCGGTGGAGCAACGTTTAAGATTAAACGAGATGAATGAAGATTCGAGGGAAACGTGTAATAGAAAGAGAAGTTGAGTGTTGAGGGTCCATCTATAGATGAATTATCGATTGGTAATATAGTATTTTAGGAAGGAACTCCCTTTACCGATCGAGCCTGAAAGCAACCCTGCCCTAGGGTAATATTATCCTCGAGCTACATTCGCGTATTCTTTCCCTCCGCTTTGTTTAACCATCCTGTGCTAGCCATTAATCAGCCGACACCTAATTCGCACCACCTGTTTCAACATTGCCGAGTGTGACCTTGGTTTCTTCGCTTCTACCGTTTGTCCGAATTAAAATATCGGAAAGTGAAATCTGAAATTGAGAGGAAGGAAGCAAAGTGAGGTTATGTTATCGAAATTATCATTTTAATTTTTAAGCTCGTGTGGCTAGATGATAGTCATCTGTCATTGTACATTTGAGAAATGTATTATTTCGGTGTGTACAGATTAACGAACAAATTATTATCGATAACCACAGCGTTAATTCCGAATTAACGATAAAATTCGCGAGTGATTTGTACAACTGGGAAAATCCAAATTTCTCGTATTTACAAGTGTTCCATCTCAGGGACGAACGACAGAAGGAATGTAACGTGACATAAATAATAACAAAAATATTTTTATTCCACTCCGATTTCGATTAATCGATTAATTACTTTCGCACAAATATATTTATCTAAATGGAAAATTGTAGGAATCTTATCGTCGATCTTGTCATTCTCTTTCTCTTGGACTAACAACCTATGACTGACTAAAATATATTGCCGAAAAAGAAATGAAATCTCGTTTTGATGAAATAAAATCGCGGTTAGACCCTTTTGCAATTCCTCGAGATCGCGCATAATTTTGAAAATACGCGCGCTTATTTGTAAACATTATTTTACATACGGTTTGTTAAGCGTCCCACTTTCGCAACGGCGTGCAACCATCGCGATTTTGAAAAAAAAAGCTATTTATAAATTAATTGCAACACAGCTGCATTAACAAATCAATATCTCGAAAAGCACCTTCTTCTTTTTTGGCGTACAATTTCTCGTCGATACAGATCTCGTCGATACTAACCTAACTTTAACCTAACCTTAAATTGACCTAAAAATCGTTTGCAAAATTCCTCTTAACGCTTCGATAATTTTTTCTCCTCGTCAATTCTCGGATATCTTCTACAAACAATTTCTGGATAAAGCATTTCCGTAATTACGGTAATTAAACGCAGATCGTCGCGTATCGTTTTTCTTCGAATTTCGATTATTTCTCGGAACACCCCGTAGAACGGAATGCTGTACGTGTCCGCGGCAGTGTTATACGCCGATAATGAATCACGTCGCCGGTCTTATCGTTGGTTTCACGACAAGCCACGAATTTGAATGCAGAAATCATGCTATCTCGATCTGGTTTTATTTGCGAAGCGATTTGGGGCCGCGCGGACGTACTTAATCGAGAGGCTAAACGCACGTTCGAAAATACACAGGGACAACTTCGCGTTTCTGCAAACACCAACAGACAGGCGTCTCTAACCGAATTTTATTTTTGCAAGCGCCGCCGCCCGAGTGCCGTTTATCTCGCGCGGCCTGATCGCGCTTGTTTTTCCCGCCGGTTCCGAGAATCATGCGCAGTCCCGTTGCAATTATAGAAGCGGTCACGTGAATAATAGATCCACGAGCTGTGTACTAAAAATGAGAAGCGCGTGGCAGGTGTCCACGCTGAATATGGCGGAACGCGAATAGAGGCTTTATTAGAAATCGTTGCCAAAACTTTCCGGCCAAACGGTACTTCTATTTCTGGTCAAACTATTTATAATTTTTTCCCCGAATTCCGCGCGAATTAATTCGCGCGAACACGCAGCAACGTGCCGATGGTGATTTTTTCCAAAGGAAAGATAAAAATGATGGATAATTATTTGTGCAAGATTCGTGTTTACTCGGAAAGTCACCGTTAGAAGTCTTCGAGGCTTTAGGAACACGCACAGCGCGTGTTTCGTCCACTGAAAGTGCATATGTTGTTGTAAACATAACCTCACTTTCGATCACATCAAATGGACGATTTCTTTGGTTATATGAATTTTTATAACGAGTTAATTAGTTCATTTTTAATCGTACAGTAAGGAGTTTGGGAGAGAAAGAGTGGAAATAATGAAAGGAAATTTATTATTACAGAAAAGTTTTCGATATCGTGTCCTACGAGCCACACCTACGTGTTATGTTTGCGCAGTAAGATTTTACTTTTAAAAACCCGTTATCTCGACAATGTGGCGATACTGCACTGTGACCAGAAGTCTCTGACGGCCACTGTATTTGCGAATTTTTATCGATGAGAAATTCGAAGTGGAAGCGGATTCTATAAAGGTTATCTTTTTTTTTCTCCCTCCTCTTTTTGTTTGTATATTTTGTTTGACCAAATTTAGACCTGCTGTGTAATTTTAGATAGCACGGCGAGCTGGACGGAACAGCGTTTTATTTGCGAGTTCGAATTTCGGGAATACGATTTGAGACGTCGGTGCGAACCGAATTTCGGAATTTCTGCTGCACACTCTGCGACTTCGACTATTGGATTAATTAAATATCGGAGTTCGTGGACCTGAAGTAACGCGGCGCCAAATAATTTCGTTTGCATACATCCGGTGTATAACTCGAATAATTTGACGATCCGAGGCGCGAAATCGAACGAATGGTAGTTTCAAGAAAAAAGAAATGTTATTTCGGTGAAGTCTCTTCGAACTGTTCGAAGCTGGAGAAGCCGAGGAAACGTTGGTAAAATTTTGTAACCGAGGTTAACATGCCCGACGATGACGCTTCGAAAATATTGATAGAAGTGGGTCCTCGAACGGGGTACCAAGGAACCAGACGAAAACTTGCAAATAAGTTGTACAAATATCACCAGAGGCACCTCGTCTGTAACCTCGATGCGTTGTGAAATTAGGCATACTGTTACCGACGTGTGAATCATCACATGCAGCAAAATCGAACGACCATATTCAGCGTTGAATTGAGAAATGAAAATGAAAATCAAAGAAAAAAGGAAACGAACAGAATTAATTAAAAGCATTCTCTAATTTAAATAGAAAACTGACTCTATCCGACGAAGGTAATTTTGTCAGGAAAATTACGAAACGTTTAAAAGAATTTCCATCCCTTTGATTGCGCTGTTAACACATAGTAGTGTATATAGTAGTGTGCATGAGTAGTAGTTTTTTTAAGTACCAAAAAGTAGTATAAAAAAAAACAGCCGGTCAACGTGTGAACCCTTTAGAGACGAATGTCATAATATACGTGGCAATATTTCAATTTTTTCAAAGTGGAAGCTACTTGGAATATAGCGAAAAATAATTTTACCATTGTCATCGATACTGTACAAATCTTTTAATTTAGAAAATTTCTCTCGATTCGCTATTTTGAATTATTTCGCATATACACGATATATCGTTAACTTCGTTTCTTGTCGGCGGGTTTAAATAAAGCAGCGTAGCACGGAACGAAGCGGAGAAAAGTGTCGAAGCTAGAAAGCAACGGGAGGACCGTGTCCCGAACGAGAGGTTATGGTGTTGGGATCGATCGAATTTCCTGGTGCGTTGCCGTTGATTCGAGCGTGCGTTTCGCGACCTCAGATTGGATGTTGAACCTTCCTCGTCCGATAACAGCCGCGCAGACAAGCGTTCCCGTCCAGTTTGGCAATAACAAGCGAGCCTCTCGCGATAAGAGCGGGAATAAATATTTCTCGTTGCGGTACGAGCGGCTGGCCTTGAAAAACCGTCCCTATCC
>NIJG01000170.1:52469-66066 GCA_002201625.1 Euglossa dilemma
TATCCGAACAATCGCCGGCTGGCGCGAGTTCGAGGCGCAGTGAACGGTAACAACTCGTCGCTTGTCAGCCTGACAGCCGCCTTTAAAAGCGTAACGTGCGCCCGTTTCCTCGCCACGATTCAATCCGCGTGTCGAGCCGGCCAGAAAAATCCCCATACGTGACCAGCCACACGCTCACACGCACGCATACGTGCCTCTGTCCTTGCTTCTCGTCCGAGCAATTAAGAATAACTTATACCGGCGCTCGTCCACGAAAACTGTGTTCCATGCCGGTAACGGTATCTACCAGTTTCGGCTGCTTCGTTCCCCGTGATGCTGTGTTCCTTAACGAAACGTAATTGTCCGGAATGTGGCCACGAAAACGAGGTAGAAAGGAACACAGGCCGCTGAGATTTCAGCGAGTTCACTGGTCGACTCGCTGAGCATATTCTACGGCACTCCTGGTTTAACATATTCCACGCAGTGATTTCGACGACTGAAGATCGGTTTATAATTGTAAAGTAATTGGGACGTGTAGAATTTCACTCGAGAGGCGACCGTTGGTCGCTGTGAAATTTTTGGAGACATTAATTAACGCTAAATGTGGCGAGTGGGGTCAAATGACCCCTTTGAAAATTTATATTTCACTTTTTGTTAATTCTTATATCGTCTGATTATGATTATTCGATTTCTCGCTTTTCGTTTTTCTCGTAGTTTATTTTTTATAGCGAAAAATTTTTTTTCTACTGGTAATTATATTCATGGTTAGACCGCTACGTTTAGAGTTAATATATCAAGTTTAAAGTATATTTATGTATAATATTTGGTATTTTTATTTATAATAATTTTACGTGTTAACTGTTATACGATTCTTTATTTACCACTGAAAAAAGTGACGTTTATTTTATAGCAGAAAATCTGTGCATTTCTACTCCCCTGGAGCGAAAAAATTCTCGAGTACAAAGGGATAAATTTTTGTATTACTTAAAGAAGGTATATATTTCGAATTTGGTTTTAAAAGTTGTGAATGCGAGTGTGCGAGGACGAACGATGGCTCAAGCATTGATATGTGTGCTTTTGAATGTGTGAGCGAAAGATATCTAGTCCTTCATTCAACAAACAGTCCTTCGTCGTCTAAAGATATAACGTGCAAGACGAATTTATATATCTAATTACCGTTTATTAATCTTTTATACGTTTTTAAGCGAATCAAATTGTTAGACAAATAACTCGATTAATTTACTCGCATATATATATCTTTGATTGTTTCTCTAGAGTCGTGAGATGGAAAGGGTACGTGACATATATAACGTTTTTGTAAACATTATATAGTTATATAAATCGTTATTTAGATCTTAAAAATTATTTATTCACAGCTTACATCCTAGACTGATTTTTGTGCACAATAAGACTTGTCTTTTCGATGGTAATACGTATAGTATACGTATGGTTAACTGGAAAGTTGCATGGGGAAGTAAAAGGGATCGACGGTGGCGCCACGTATTCGAAGAATTGCCGAGCTGGCTGTGTTTTCACGAAACTTTATCCGGTGCGAGAAGTTACTTGCCGCGGAACAGTAATAGCGCTATAGTTCGCGTCGTTTACCGTGAGTTGAAAAATATCTTTGTTTACTGGCGATCTGCGCATCGCGAAACGTGTTTGATATCACCGATGATGAAAGCATGCCCGATGATGTTTCAACGTCTTTTTTTTCTTCCGTTTTCGCGTATTGTAATTATACGTATGATGTTCCAATAATGATTGCAATTATTGTAGTAACGACGTAGTACTTTACATACTTTCGATCGAGTGAATCGATAACACCGTTCCATGAGAATTTTAATCTGTAATATCCACTTGGGTAATTTTTTTGAAGTTTACTTTCCGTCATTCAAATTACCCGCGGTTTTCGAATATTCCGAGTTTATCTAAAAACGTAGAACTGTTTTTTTTATTTAAATGAAGTGTTCCGTAAAAGATAGGAACGTTAAGAAGTTCGTTCTTATTTCAAAAGTTAGGTTAGGATATCCCGAGTTTATTAATGACCGTGATTATAATTGTTCTTGTTTCTGAATGATTATAATTTATCGTCGAAATTTAAAAATAACCGTCTGAGGGTACTTTTATGTGTTATTCTTGCGTTTTTTCGAAAAGTTGTTTATTTGAAACGAATTCTCTATATGGTGTCGTATTCTGTAGGCTTTTTTGAAGCGGAAATCATGGAAGAAAATTGTCGAAACTGTTTCCATTTCGATTAAATCAAAATAATATTCGTCGGTGACGCGATACGGGATTTTACCGCCACGCCGCCATTGCTGGCTTCTCTAGCCTCGACAGTACCGTAGCTACATGTAATAGTCTCCTTGGTGCAATTGAACTTGCATGTAACAATCTACAATTGTGTCACAAAATTTCGGAAAATTGACTACATTTTTCTACTTGAAGCGAAAGAATCTTTAAATTGTTAATATCGTATGAAAAACAGTAATATCGCTTTTCTTCATCCGTGGTAAAATAAATTACCCAAATAGCACATGAGATACACGTGTGAATTCTCTACCTACGAATTTCGGAGCTCTCAAACTATCAGAATTCCAAGAAATTACTTCATTTCCAAGAATTTTATAGACAAAAGTATTGGGCAGAAAACGACCTCCTTTTAAGTTATATTCACCTGATACAAAATCGCAAAATAGGCAGGAAATTTTACGTGGGAGCTCTGGAAAACTATTAATCAGAGAAAGACCTCCTCGTATGTCATTTATTCCTATTATAAAATCGCATAAATGGCCAAAAATCTTAGCAGAAAACGGCAAAATCATTGTTCAGAGCGAATACCTCCTTCCATATTATATTCTCCTGTTACAAAATTGAAAATTGGGCTAACATCTCAGCGGTGAGTAGCAAAATTATTGTCCAGAGAGAATACCTCCTTCCATATAATATTCTCCTGTTACAAAATTGCAAAATTGGACTAAAATCTTAGTAGCAAGTAGCAAAATTATTGTCTTTTGTATATTTTCAATGTTTTGTTTGAACTTTGAAAATAAATGTAAATTTTCAATATTCTGTTCGAACTTTGAAAATATACAATGGACAATAGAAGTATAAATGAATTAAGATGAGTCAAGGCCAGTATTGCAAGCTAAGGATCGTAAGGTAAGTATAATGTGAAAAATTTAAAAGATATAAGATGTGGCTAATTTTTCGATTTTGTATCAGGAGAACATAACGTGAAAGGAGGTAGTTCTGTGGACAATACTTCTCCCGCCAGTTTTGAGAAATTCCGAGAAATGGCGTCATTTCTAAAAATTCCCGCGAACGATACTTTTTCAGCCGTGGCGTGAACCATTTGGTCAATTTTTATGATTTTGTACCAGGAGAACATAACATGATAGGAGGTCGTTCGCCGGTCACTTCCAAGAAATGACGTCATTTTTAAGAATTCTCGGCATTTCCAAGAAATGACGTCATTTCCAAGGATTCACGGGGCAATACTTTTACTCTCTAACATAAAATTTTAGCCCAATTTCACGATTTTGTATCAGGATAACATAACATGAAAGGAGGTCACCAGTTCCAAGAAATGACGTCATTTCCAAGAATTCACTGGACAATACTTTTGCACCCTGACATAAAATTTTAACCCATTTTCACGATTTTGTATCAGGATAACATACAAGGAAATACATGAAAGGCGTAAAATTTTGAGCCATTTTCATGACTTTGTATCAGGTTAACATAACATGACAGGAGGTCGCTCATCTGTCAATTATTGGAAATGACGTCATTTCAAAGAATTTCTCGAGTATATTCGAATTAATTTACTTCTTTTATTTACCTTACTTACCTTCTCTTCCTTCCTTATCTTGATTCTTCTTAATTTACATATAACTTTGATAGATATTGCCTCCTCTTTATTTTCAAACTTCACAAAGAACATTGAAAATGTACAACAGATAAGAAATATCTTAAACTTTGTGCGTAGCTCTCAGCTTGGTATCGTTATCTAAAAATTGTTTTATAGAAAACAAGTGTTTCTGAATTGTTTGACAATTTGTTTCGCAAAAGAACAATTTTTCGATAACGATACCAATTACCTGGTCTCACCACGTTGAGGTGGCTACGCATCGAGACCCATACATGATTAATAAGAAATTAATAAAACGGTCCTCTTTTATTAAAAAGAGAAACGAATATAAACCACACAGATGAATCAAATGGAACGAACAACCCCACGATAAGAGAAACAAATCAACGAGGAAACGTTTGAATATTATATGAGATATTCGAATTCGTAAAGGAAAATAAATAGCAGCGAAGAAATAAAATCTGAATGAAAAAAATATAATTAATACCTGTAGACAAAGAAAAATATTATTTATAACAAACTGGAAATGAGAAAAAGATTCATAGTAAATTGTTTATGGGGGTGAGATATGAGTGCTGTGGACCACCCTAACCTCAGTTTGGACCCTGCAGCCTTTGTCCACGACAAAAATTTAGACGTTACTTCTCCGACGTCGAATCTGCAATAAAGGACAACATACAGGGCTGTGTCGTCCTTTATATAGGGCCCCGAGAGTCCACGAAAATTTCCAAATTTTATCGATTCGTTTTTTATGAATTATATCTACATTCACACTTCCATAATGCGAACGATTCATTCTCATCTTAAAAGTTAGATGGGAATTTATTTTTTAACAACTTTATAATAAAAAATCATTCGTATTTATGTATCGAATAACGAAATTGTTTCAAATTACAAGTGATTCAAAGAAATTTCTTGTAATTTTGCGATTAGTATAAAAAGATACATGAATATATATAAAAACGAATTTATTATGGTGTCGATTACGCGTGACTACGGCCCTGACGAAGCTAGATGTGCGAGCAATGGCTGCGTGGCGGCAAAATCTCGCTTACGGGTTACCGATATATATAATACCGGCCTGTCAATACCGAACATCATCCTAACATTGCTTCCGAATGTTTTCTTCCCCAGAAAAGCCTACAAAATACACCACTGTGAAACATATTCCTGTCAGATAATAAATTTTTTTGTAAAAATACAAGAACATAAGCAAAAAGTATTCTTGGCGGCTTATTTTTAAACTTTGACGACCAATTATAATTCCTTAAAAATACGAATAGTTATAATTATGGTCATCGATAAACTCGAGATACTCTAACCTAACTTTTAAGAAACGAACGAACCTCCTAGCGTTCTTATTTTTCACGTAATACTTCGTTTTACGTGAAAATCGTAGGTTTTCTGAAAAACTGGTATTTTTCGAAAATAACCGGTGATAGAACGATTTCGACAACGAATTCGCGACGTGGAAAGCAAGCTCTACGAGAATCGCCCATTAGATATCAGAGATTAGAGGAAAAGTAAAAATTCGTCGGCAGCGTAATGGAAACAGTAGGAAAGTACAACTGATCCGAGCTAATTGGGATAATCACCTTGTTAATTAATCCCCGTTGGAAAGTAAAATGCCGAGTTATTATGCTAATTTCCACGGTGCTTCCCATATACGTGCTGGCAAAGAAAACAAACATCACGGCCGATATACCGCTAACGCGAAGTAGCGTCGGCCATGATTAATCAGCCTCGCCTCGTTTCCGTCTTAAATTCAGCGGTTCCGCGAGCGAGCAAAGAACAGTGCGCGCGCGCGCGTATTTTTATCGCGGAAACACGAACAAGGTAACCGGCCGGTTTTTACATGGTTGGAATGTACCCTGTGTCAAAGTCAAAGTCAACGATAAGACGATAAGCAAGAAGGGAATGACCGACAATTCGCGCGTCATGTCGCTCGCCTTTATCCTATCTCGTTATCGTTTTCGTTCGCTCGTTATCTCGCTCGCTGCCGTTGGCTCGCGTTTGTCTGCCCAAACGGCCAAGTGACACATTCAATTGAGAAGCAACGCGTGCATCGTGCCTGATTTGCCGCTAGTTCGGTGCACTAGCGTCCTCTATCGTTCCGTGTAGACGCTGGCAAAGACGCACGCCGCTCGGAGACGTAAACAACACCACTGCGCATGCGCTGGTCTTCCCTCCTGCGCTCGTGCTCTTGAGTCGTTTACTCGTTCCGTCTCTCTCCGTCTCTCCTCGTCTCTCTCTGTCTCTCTTCGTCTCTCTCAGTCCTCGTCGCACTCACCAACCAAGCAACTGCCGTTTCACAGTGTTCTCGATGGTGGCGCTGACCTTCATAATGGCGGCGATCACACCGGTAAGTCGAGATTTATCGCATATTTTTCGACTGACTTCCTCTGACCGCTGACAAAGAAAAGCGGCTTTTGGCAGCGGAATAACAATGGATTCTGAAAAAAAATTGCCCCGTTTCAGAGCCAGTTTCTTTGTACGTTGCTCCACGACCGGGCCACTCGCAAACTGTAAACAGTTGAATATCCTGATGCAGTTTCATCGTGACTCACGGATGTTCAACGCTCTCCTCCCTCCCTCTCGCGTGCTCGAAACCATTCTCTTTCTCTCTCCCCTGTGTCGTCGACCTCTGTTCTTGCTTGGAAATTGCGCCGAATCTGCTGTTCCAGCGCGTTTCTGTGCCCCGTGCATTTTTTTTCCCCGCTCGAATTTCTACGCATTGACGACGCCGAACAATGACAGACTTTAGACTAACTTCTTGTTCTTTGTGTGCGCTTATTATCGCCGATATCGCCTCCAGCGGGCTATTGTAAACAATAGTACGCTTTGACGCGCTCGTACACACGTCGCGCGGTGCAACGACGCTTTCGGTATGAAACCGAACACGCGCGAGAGAATTTCGAGGATAAATTTTTGCTTTTACCTTCTGAGTAATTTCAGGAATAAAACGAAAGAAATATCGAATATCGCGGCTCGGCAACGTAGCCTTTTTAACGCGTCATTTTCTCGCTTCCACTATTTTCAGGCGACAGCGGCGTCTTATCGTTTCCTTGCACTTAGCCTAAAACTTTCTAATCTCGTGAAGCTCGTACCGGTGTAATTCACGCGGGTAGCCTCGCCTATGAGATACCCCCATAACAAACCCATAGATTTTTCTCACGTCACCCTGTATACTCCGTGTTCGTGCGTAAAGCATTCGTGTGTTAAGAAGGGTCAACGTCCGACCCTCACCACACGCCACGGATCGACGCGCCAACACACAGAAGCCTGGTTTGTTTTGGTTTCCCGGGCATTACCCTTGCCTCCCCACTTCTTCGCCACCGACTCCACTCTCTTTCTTTCTCTCTTTCTTACCCGCCCCATCCGTACCGCTCTCTCGTTCTTTCTCTTCCCGCGCGCGCGACACGTCCGACGCTCATGGAAGGTATATATCGGCGTGTACGGTGACGATGCGATCCCAAAATGGGAATTGACATCGAATTAGCATGACGTGGATAAACGTACACGACGCTGTTCAATGGTACAGGGCGATGAAATACAGGAAAAGGGGAGAGAGAGCCGTGTATCCGTGCATTTCGCGTAACGTCGAGGTTAGAACGGACGGATATTACCCGTGTCCCGTTATCTCGATAGAAAATTACACGCGAATCCATCGGCGGCGAAGTTTTTCGAATCGACTATCGTACGTTAAGAGCGTTGGCAGCGAAGGTGGAAGGAACGCGCAAAGGACTGAAAGGAGAGGTACGACGACGCGTTGTTTCCAAGGCAGCGAGCGTGGCGAGTGTGACGCGGGGAGAAAGCGAGAGCTGCGTGGAAAGCAAGTTGTTGCGGTGCAAGTAGTTTCGGATCGATTTTCGTATCCTGTGTCTCGTCGCGCTCGTTACGTTCACCTCGAACGGTGAATGTTCGATTCGCAGCCATCCCGCAGCGCAGCGCTGCGCGCGCGTTTCTCCACGACGACACGCACACACACTCCACCGAGTGCGCTCGCGATGGAAACGAAACAAACACTCGGCTGCGAGGCGAGAGACCTTGCTTGGAATTTTCATTCGCCAAGTACGTCGTGCGGTATGATCGCATGCTTGGTCTAATTATAAGCAATTCGAGGCACCGCGCGGCTGGCAAACGAACGCCGACAGACACGCGCGCGCGTGACATTAGATTCCAGAGGGCGTGCACGCTGCTGCGTGTACGTTAGATGGAAAAGAAGAGTAGAGAACGGAGATGGCGGTGTAAACGAGCTTGCCTAGGGTAGACGGCCCCGGCGTGGTCCGATCTGAGCCGCGTGCATCCCCATCTAGCCATCTATACTACCGGCAACATGGTATCGCGCTTGCGATGCACCCACGGACGATTCTAGCGCACTCGGCAACCCTGTCGGCTCGCTTACTCATCCCTGCCGACTGAAAAGACCGCGTAACGATACAGCCGCGCCGAAGAAGATCGTCCTCTCTCCGGCTCCGGAGATTTACATCTCTCTTTCTTCGGCTCGCGCTCCTCCTTTTGGAGGATCTCGCCAATGGGACGGACCGTGACCAATTACATCGGTCGTATTGTGCATCGCGACGCGCTCCATGCAACCTGTTAACACAGCCTCGCGTGTATATATAGCGTGTACACACCGCTGCGTACTACCGTACACTTTACACTCCGGGCTGTCTTTTTGTAGAAACGAAACTGGTCGGCCGATTATGTGATATAACGATCGGAGGATATTTTAGAAAGTCTGTTTTCATTCTATCCGTCGGTATACGTGCATCTCGCGCGTATATGATGATGATGATACACGCTCACCGACACGGCCAGCTTCTATCCACGATTATTAACGAACGTAACTGAAAGTCGACACGTGTAAGAGGGGAAAGGATCGACGCTGACTTCTTCGGTACGAGGCAAGGCAAGGCAAAGCAAAGGGAGAGCATTGCCTGCCAACCAGCATAGAAGGTCTGTGACCTCGGCAATGCCTATGCTACGCCGTGTACGCGGTTGGCCGCGTGTACCGTTTCAGAGGTGATGTCACGATCGGAAAGGTCCTTGAAGAAGCGAGAGCAGCTTTTCGCCACCGATTCTTTTCCTGTTTCGCGGAACTTTGAAAACCCGAGAAATACCGGCGTACACATTTTCTGGCTGACTCATTTGTCGCCGGGGGAGGGGGCAGATTTGCGTCATTCGGCCCGGCTGCGTTCACGGTATTTATAATGGTGTCAATCTATTGCACGTCCACGGACCAAGTTTGTTCTTTTTCTGATACCTTATTGACGCCATGTTTCACAGTTGTCAACGCTCGCGTCGACCATTTATGGTCGATGGTATTGACTTTCAAGCTTTCTACCACGTTCTAGGCTTTTTTAACGCTGCGTTAAGGTTGTGTTTCCAACGTAACTCGGATAGAAGTAACAAAGGTACTTGATACTACGGAAAATTTATTTAGTTCTTTTTTTTAAAATCCCTATTCAACGTAATTAAGAGCGCATAATTGTTTCGATATCTTCGACGATTGCTTATCAGCGATATCTAGAAATCAGCTCGTTTGTCAATCTTTCTCTGTGTTTTATTCGCGACAGTAATGTATCGCTTTATTTGCCAGTGTGATCAGATTAAACGCTGCGACTTTCAAAACCGATGTAAAGTCATAATAAATGTATTTCTCGCCAATTGTACGATTCTCGGTCTATGACTTTCATAGTTTTGCCGTTAAGTGTCTTTGTTACACGTGTATTTCTTGGCATACAAGAGCCGAGTCCTTGAGAAGTAACTGTCACGGAGTTACTACCATGTTCCTTATCGCCATTCGATTCAAATGCGAGTGCACTGTTGCGCTATGAAGTTGTATCCCGCTAATTTGTCGCTCCCCAGCAAATGTTATCTGCTCGCGTACAACATTATCAGATATTAAAAGATACAAGCACGGCGAGCATGGTTTTTCTATCAGCCAGTATATCAACTTGACTTTCTCTATCAAAAGAATGGCGATTTATTGCTGAACGTGCTCATTTGTTCATACTAATTATACCCCCGCCAGGAATATGACTCCGCGACTTTATATCCCTCTAACCTAAGCACAATCCCAGCCGCCTTTCCCTATCGAAGAATGGCAACTTCTCTCTGAACGTTGTCATTTATTCGCACTAATTATATTCCTATTAGAATGGCAATCTATTTTTAAACGTTGTCATCTATTCGCACTAATTATATTCCTATCAGAGACGCAGCTCTAGAATGTAATTTAAACACAACCTCAATTGACTTTCCTTGTAAAAGGAAACCTTGTTATTTCACGCTAATTAAATTCCTATTAGGAATATCTAATAACAAAAATTAAAATACGAAACCCCGAAATAATACAACTTCGAAACTTCGCCATTCTACAACGCAAAAATTAACCTGCAAAATTCCCAACTTTCCCATTTCCACTCTGCCTCGGAAATTTACCGATAATTTCCTAGAATTCCCAACGATTTATACATCAACATACCTCTTCAATTACGAAAAGGGTCAAGAGTCACTTGCTCGAAACTTTTCATTTTTGCATTTCATTTCTGAAAGCATACAACTCTTTCGGCGAAGCTAATGTTAATTTTTGTTCAAACAGGAATTACGTATACCTTTTTATTTCCATTCTATTACGTATATTAGTATACGTTATCAATTGGAAATTCTAGAGTTAATTATTCTATCTCTTCGCGTTTTCCTTTTGTCGCGCGTCGCATTTTCGATATTCGAGGAAAAACGAAGAAAATGGACCGGAAAAAGCGAGAAGTCGGTTTCGAGGCATCTAGTGAAGAAAAATTCCTGGGTCACGGATGACCCACGCGTCGTGGAACTCGTTTTAATCGTGTAATTATTCTATCTCTTTGCGTTTTCCTTTTGTCGTGCGTTGCATTTTCGATATTGAAGGAAAAACGAAGAAAATAGAACGGAAAGAGCGAGAAGTCGGTTTCGAGGCGTCTAGTGGAGAAAAATTCCTGGGTCACGGATGACCCACGCGTCGTAGAACTCGTTTTAATCGTGTAATTATTCTACCTCTTTGCGTTTTCCTTTTGTCGCGCGTCTCATTTTCGATATTCGAGGAAAAACGAAGAAAATGGACCGGAAAGAGCGAGAAGTCGGTTTCGAGGCGTCTAGTGGAGAAAAATTCCTGGGTCACGGATGACCCACGCGTCGTGGAACTCGTTTTAATTGTGTAATTACTCTATCTCTTCGCGTTTTCCTTTTGTCGCGTGTCGCATTTTCGATATTGAAGGAAAAACGAAGAAAATAGAACGGAAGAACGAGAAGTCGGTTTCGAGGTGTCTAGTGGAGAAAAATTCCTGGGTCACGGATGACCCACGCGTCGTGGAACTTGATTTAATCGTGTAATTATTCTATCTCTTCGCGTTTTCCTTTTGTCGCACGTCTCATTTTCGATATTGAAGGAAAAACGAAGAAAATAGAACGGAAAGAGCGAGAAGTCGGTTTCGAGGCATCTAGTGAAGAAAAATTCCTGGGTCACGGATGACCCACGCGTCGTAGAACTCGTTTTAATTGTGTATCGCGTCACTCAAAAGTGTCGCCTCTCGCGGCGTCCTTCGCATTTAACCTTTCGCGATGCGAGCATGCGCGTTGACGCGCAGCCAATGTCAAGACACGAATCGTGTCGAAATTTTCAGCTGACACCGGTACGCGCAGATTCATCTTTCCCTTCGTACATCTGCTGGCATACTCGTGCATCTCCTGTTGTAAAAGTCAGGCACTTCGTTAACTTCTCAAGGTGTAATTACGCAAGATAAATCAAGGCGTGTGCTCGGCTAGTTTTTGCTATCCGTGGTATAATCTTGGCTACGAACAATAAGTCTGTTAATCGCTGATTCGAGGCTGTGCAGCGTATTCTTCGTTTCTTAAAACGCGCATTATCGATAGTTGCGATGTTGAATTAACGGATAATAGGGTACGAAGAAAGAACTCGGGAGATTTATGGCCCGAGCTTTGCGTTTTGGTAGGGTCGTCCGTTGTCCAGGCAATGAAAATCTTCCGATCTCGTATATCCAACGTATGTTTAACTAAACAGAGAGATCGATATGTACATTGAACGTAGCTTTACAATGTCTTCTGTCATTATCTTCTTTATTATTTATTGGACAAGTTAAAGTTTCTGCCGGGTACCAGCGAAGGACTATATCCACAGTGTAAAGCAGGAAAATTGTACATAGGGTAGTACGTGTAATTATGATTCTTTCATTCTGAAAAAAATAATTCATTCGAGTATTTATTCCGACAATTTATCTTTTGCAAATGACCTATCGTTAAATCCAAAAAAAAAATATTCCATTTAAAATAACGTAAAATTTAAACGGAATTCTTTCCATATTTAATGTAAATTTATATTTCACTTAAATATAAAGTGTATATATATACTTTTTGCTCGAAGTAGAGATTTGCAAATTTTCAACCCTCTTTTCTTAACACGTTTCGCATTATCTGGGTCACCGGTGACCCGTCACGGCCACCAAAGATAGAACTTTCATTGAGCAAAGATACCTTTTTACTCACCTCCTAGGCAGAATACTCATAAGAGACCAGGGTGCCAAAAATTTAACAACAGCAATTTTCTGTTAATTTTCCTCTGGCCTTCTACTATTGAAATTTCATTCCTCTATTAAAAGAAAAAAAAATAAATAAATCGTAACCTATTGCAGTTTCCCGTTCGATGTAAATATAAGATACAAGTTAACAATACAAACATGAAAGTAAAATTATACTCTTTGTCTTTCGAAACTGCTTGCTCCTAAAAAAATAATATATAACATTTAAACCGTCATAGATAAAAATTCTTCGGAACATACGTTACCATTTCCCATTTATCCTTTAACCTTTCAGAACGACGTGCCACTATAGTGACTCTCGTGGATAACACCAATTTGGACGGTACGACACTATAGTGATTTTCGTCGATACCACGATTTTAACACTAGATTTACGGAACTCGTCAATTTGACGGATGGGTTGCTTCAATTATACGATATTAACAGATTTAATTAACTTATATTAAGTCTGTTAATATTACGATTGTTTTCAAATTAAACCCTTCGTTTGTTTTTTTAAAGAAAATATGTAGTTTTCTTTATCCTAAATCTGACGAGTGTCCGTAGATATAGGTATACAAAAAACCTAGTGTTAAACGGTATTATACGTTTTTTCCCTTTATTTCTCATTTATTTCGTCTAAAATTTAGACGTTAATTTAGATCACTTAGAATTCTATTTCCATGTAATGTCATAGTAGAAATCGTGATGAACGGTTTTTTTGCCATCCGCGGTCAGGCGTGCTGTACCTAAAAGGTTAAGCCTTTGTGGTCCGAATTATATTTCAATTTTGTTACCAGTAGCTCTTAACGTTTCTAAATTTATTATTTGGAATTTATTTCGTCTAAAAAATAGAGTTATTTAAATAAATAAAGAAAGAAACAAATTCGATTAAAAATCAGTTATATTTACACTATTGTTATACTTTGTAATTTTCAAGTATAAATCTCTTGAAACAATTTTCCAATGTCGAATCACACTTGATATAGGACCTTAACACTAGACTTATCCTTTCCAGTCTCTATTTACTTTTCAAAAATGACAAAAAAAGTTGAATAATATTAATTGTAATACAAAAATAGATTTATAGACATTATCAATTAATCAAACGCAAATCATTTGTAGTTCATTGCTCACAATTTTTACATATGTAGATTTTTCATTGGAAGGA
>NIJG01000170.1:80284-90658 GCA_002201625.1 Euglossa dilemma
CCATTATTAATTATTAATTTTTATTAATTATTATGATTACCATCGTCATCGTCATTATCATCATTTCTAAACAAGAAAGCTGTTAATTAGCATCACTGACGATAACAGTTAAGTGATTGTTGAAGAAGAAAGAAACAGTGAAAAAAGGAAGAAAAAATGCGTTGTAAAGAACTTGTTAGTATTACGCAATATTCCGTGCATCGATATGTATACCGATGGATTATGTTATCGATCTATCGAAGACATACTGAGCTGATCAGAAAATCCGGAAGAGGGCTGGCACGGCGTGCAACCAGCGACTCGTCAAATCTGTATATCCGTATATCGCTGCAGAAGCTTCTATTTATCGAGAATTTAGAGAAAGAAGTGTATACCGTAGGTTAACGTGAAAACTGCTGTGGTTATGTCGCATTATACGTCACCTGGACAATTCGAATATACCGACTGAGGAACGAGTCGTAAACTGGACGAGAGCATTGAAAATTACACTGCTGTGTAAATTTCGCCGTCGGACTCTTTGTAGTAATAAACTTGCCTGACAAAAGCCGTATCAACTTGTTAATTCATCTTAGTCCGTTAAGTTCGTCGGTTCTTTCGTTCATTGACACGTAAATATTCGCCATCGCGAGATATATTAAACACGCCGTAGACAGATGGCGAAAACAAAGTTATCGCGTTTGTTAAAATAAGCCGTAAGGCTTACAAATTTATGCATACGCACGAATACGCGTATGTAACAATACGAAATTGATTACGTTCTGGCGATTATCGTTAAAAATTTATAATTTTGCTTCTCTCCTTTTTTTTTTTTCTTTTCCCGTTTTTATTAACCGTTCTTTTAATAAACGATAAATTTTTGTAAATTAAGAAAACGAAATAAGATGTGTAATTAATGAATGAATTATCGTGCTAGTAGATTTTAATAATCTATATATATATATATTCATATATTCATATCAAATTTTACTTTTAATCGACGTTTTATTTTCTAGATTATTGTATTTATTAGATAGCTTCGTTTCTATATCGGCAATAAAAGGGACGGTATAATTAAACGATTAGCCTTGTATTATTACGTTTAATATTTCATTGTGATAGTAATGTAGATAATTTAACGATTAGAGTATCGCTAATTTTTATTTCGACTGACCAAGGTCTTTCAATTGTATACCGCATAATATTTATTTCGTTGCTCAAAAAAGTACATGTCTATATGTATGTATATAATTTATCGACACGATAAAACAACGTGTTTACACATAGGGAAAATTTTTCACATCGTGTACTTTAATACTCGTGCCATAATGGGACATAATCACAGCCTCGGATATTTACCCGCCCAAAATAACAAATTTTTAAGTCACAAGAATGAAACCCTTCTCGAAATTTAAAGTCGATCCTTAATCGATCATATTTCTAAAGCGATTCTGTCCGACGACCATTCTATATATCCTAAACTCGATCAATATCTGCGATGTTAGAGTACTATTACAAAAATATACTAGAGTGCAGAAAAAAAAAAAACATATAAAGTTCTGTAAAGTCTTTATCGTAGAATTATTTAATTCCATTGATTTTTCATTTTTACTAGCGATCGAATTTATCGAGAAACCAATGTACATATATATACTTCATCGGAGTAACGTTACGAAGATTCGATAAAATTTGAGGTTATTTTATCGTACGTTAGGCGTTGTATATAAAAGAGATAACAGAAGGAGAAGAAGAAGAAAACGAAGTATAACGGAAAGTATTTAGAGACGAAAGACAGCTTGAATGAATTTTCTACGAGTACAAACCACGCGAATTCAAACAGGTCAATATCACAAAGTACAGTGCCCCTAATCGATCAATGACAAGTCCATTGGAGTTTCATTGGTTTGTGCTTGCTGAAAATGCTGCTCTTAATTACATGCCGCGACTGTATTTAATATTCCGTCGAACGCGTCATAATACCACTATTAAGACATCACGCATATACGATTGTAGAGGTATGTTAGTAATTAACAAAAGTTTTGAACACCATCTTCCTACTAACCTTTAAACAAGTTTCGAATTCGTAGCGTAGTATCGATAAAGTAGTTGCACTAATCGTTAGCAATATCTTATTATATTTAAAAGAAGAAAATTAGGAAATGCAACGAAATTTCGGATATTATTAGACGTATCGTAAGTAAGAATCTGCAGTGTGATATGGATTGCTTTAGAAGAGACAAACATAATCATTGGTAGCTTCGACTCTTTTTGCATGTATCGCGTAATCGATGGTAACGAGAATACGATACTGTCGCTGGTAGCACTGGTAATGTATACAGGGTGATCTGTCAGAAATGGCACACCTAGTTATTTCCTTTTCCATCGCAGCTACGAAAAAGAAAAAGCTTCAAGATAAAAAAAAGATCGTTCTCTTAAAGAATGCCGTGTTATTTTTTTGAAATTACACCCGGATCGAACGATTTCTTTTAGGTATATTTATAAATTCGAATAATATGGTACTTTACGATAAACGTACTTCGAGTGAATTAAAGTATCGATAGGCACTAAATTGCGTGATTTATTGTCTACGTGTTTTAAGTATTTACGTATAATTATAATTTCGACACTTTACATTCTTCTCGTCTTTAACAGCGAACAAGATAATTTCGTGCTGTTTCTGATGTACTACTCTATGTACGTATGTTTCATAGTGTACGACGTTTGAAAAAAAGTTTCATTTTCGAACGTTTTGTCCGCGCTCCTCGTGCGTCGGAAACCGAAACAGCTTGGTTCGTTTGCGACGAGCATGCGTGCTCGATTGCACGTTGCCGACGCGTTACTAATTAGATAATAGAAGGCGGCGAGTTTCGTTTGTTTCATTAGGTGATAAATATTAAGATACATAACATCGACGCGCGCGCGCCACGCATACGAAGACTCCTTTTACGCAAAGACTGTTTTACTTCGCGTTGTGTCTACAGGACTGTTTTTGTCTCGATGTTGCACACGCGGGGTTAGATAATAAAGCATATCAGGATCGGATTATCGGGTATCCAAAACTGGGCGTACACACGGAACACGATACGTTCGAAACGAATTGTCGCGGTCGCGCGACACTCTATTCGTTTGACACGATCAAGGCACGTTTCCATGGTAAATTTTACCGAAAAAAAAAACATCGATCCGATACTGAATGCTCATAACTCGATTCGATTCGACATATTCGTTACGATCAGATGAGCGGATCGTAGATAAAACCACGTAGAAAGTACATTGCGTCTCGATGACTTCTGTGCTTATGTACTGCTACACGATATAAAGGTACACGCTGGTCGAACGTTTTTTTGAATACCGATACTATTGTACAAATATTTCACGCGGAACCATTTTTAAGAAATTTTCTCTATGGTCGTCCAATTTGAAAAAGTGGAAAAAGACAAAAAAATGAGGATAATTCGCGAATCGTTCCAACGTCGAAGCATCTCTCAGCAAGATGCTCGTTACGATAGCGAATTGTCAGCGCTGCAAGTCGACCAATCGAAACGATACGAGGGTCAAAAACCCGTATTTGCAATACACTAATAGCAATAGATGTCCTGTGTTTTTATACGCGCCCTCTTTTCGACGCGTGTCAATGAGATCCAAGCACAAAGAACGAGGGACGAATAGCGGGGCGCTGACATCGCTAAAATCGCGATACGGCAATTTCGTACCCGCTGGAATTACCTACAACGTGCACTGCTCGACGAATCGTTTTTGTTACCCGGACTAAAGTACGGATTGTACCATGTATCTCCGTCGATAATATGCTCTGCCGAGAAATTATAACACATGCTGGAACACACGAACGCGTCCGTTTCGATAATGCAGTTTTGCCTTGCAGCAACGGGCCTAACCCTAAATTACGAAACAATCGCGCGTGAAAAAACGCTGGGTGGAAAATCATTCTGTATTTTTTTTCTTTCTTTTCTTTCTGTTACTTTTGCAATTACCGGGAAACGTGTAATTATCGAGATAATCACGAGCATAGAAAGCGTGTTACATTTCATAGATTCAGTGACTTGGTCGTTAACATTGTCGTTACCTTTATTCAGTGACCATTCGTTCGTCGACCTGTGTGTAATCGAAGCTGTTCGTTGTTTTGTAAATTCATGTATAATTATTGAAGGCACGTGCTACATAATAACGATGTATCACCAGAGATGGATAATAAAAATGATCAAAACACTTCAAACGATCATCATATAATGTATTCCGATTTGTAATACTTTTTATTACGGATATACGTCATCTGAGAATTACACTTTGCTATTTCGAATCGGATTGAATCGGCTAATTATCGTTGCGTCTGTCTTTCGCTCGCTCATTCGCACGCTCGTTCGCTCCTTTCTCGCTATCCTCGTTTCCATTGACATTTTTAACGTGCAATTTCGTGACAGGGTATGATCAAACTTCTAATTAGAGGTTAGCAGCATAAATACGTTGAAACGCTGTATCGTGAAGTTCGATTTTTTTCGACCTTCATTCATAACGTACTAGATGGCGTGTTTAATCAATTTTACAATGGGAAATCGTATTTAATACTTTGATTGTGTTAACGAGGACGATTCTTGGCAATCGATCGAACTGATTATGTATTTCGTGGTTTCTTTATGTATCTCTATGATCCTCGACGAAGAGAACTATTCGGATACAATTATACCGATACCGGAGGAAAGATTTCGATTGTTACATCGAATTGTTAATCGGTTGTGGGGTCTGTAGCGCTTGACGCGTCTGTAAAGAATCGGAACAATTCACAAAAGTGTAGATAAAGATGTCTCGTCAAAGTGAAGTGATCACAAGAATCGACGAGCGCGCTGAAAGTGCGCTTCAACATAAGCAGGAAAGTTGTCTTTAAAGTTGTATTTATATTCTATCAAACATAATGCAATGACGATAGCGAAAATATATTTGCAGCGTAGAAATAAGCACAGATAAAATAAAAAGCAAAATGGATAAGACATTGTAAGGTTCGAGAAATGAATTTATCGTGTACTATAAGAAAACATAAATATTTAACGACAAATAAAAAAAATCTCAAGCTATCCATACGCTAGCCGAATATTGTATAAGCCTTTTGAGATCATTGTTATTATATATAAAAATCAATATAAATGGTAGAAAGTAGTTGATCGATCGACGACGACGACGATGACGATGATGAGGAACGAGATAATAATATATTGTAGTCATATACGATTAACATTATTAAACATTATATTTTATTAATTATTACCTATATGTTATATATGTAATAATGATCAGTTATTATTATATATATACACATATACCTATTCGAAAATATATACATAGATATACCTATGTAAGTATTGTGTTACATAGAATATATGTTATTATGAATTCTTCTGCATTATTGTTTTTCACCATTTACACCTTCTACTCGTTAAATGACATTACTTAAGTAATTATTAAGGTATTAGTGGTCATTAAGTTATCTCAATATAATTGGGAATAGTAACCATCTTGTAATATGGACAAATGATATACTTAATGAGATACATGCGATTGAAATGGCTTGTTTCACGTAAATATATTTTTACGTAAACAATTAATCAACTTCAGTCATTGAATCACATTTAAAGAAACATGTTCCTTCGTAATAAATGCGCTCATGAATGATTAAATGTGTTTCATGATAATTATAGCATTGTATACTTGTATATGATAATTGTATTTTAAAAGTAAAAAAAAGAGTTAGAAAGGTATCTTTTAAAATAAAGGCTACATCCTTAATTTCAAGAGAAATAGTGTTTATTGTTGCTTGTTATCTATATCTTATATTTTATACAATTTATATTTCACATATGTATATATTTTATGCAGTTTTATAAAACATTATAATATATTACGAATTCGCTATATAATTTAATATAAACTATAAATATTTTTAATTTTAGTTTATTTTACAAATATATAACATCTTATAAATTAATACGATCGGAGTGTTTATTTTAATTAGATACATTATTTCATTTATATTTGCGGTAATGACCACACTGCGTCGAAAAAAATATGCATATGCATACATGTACATACACCACTATATCATTACACCGGCAAGCGGAAAAGTTGCAGGTTAGTAAACAGTAACATTCTGAATATTTTGTTTCGCATACCAGTTTTTACACGTTTAAAAAAAGACGTGAAACGAATGAAATCTAGGATATGGATAATTTAATTAATCATTTCTTTAACGTTAACAAAAATATTTCGAGTTTACGCTTTTTTCAACTTCCAAACATTTATGCATTTTTCTTTATTCATCTACTTTTGAGATAAAGGTAAAGGAAATCGAGTAGATTATATACTAAAAATATTCATTTCCTACGATATATCTGATAAAAGGTAAAATACAGTTAAGAAATTAGAACATTGAAATGTTAGTTTTCAACAGTTGTCAAACTTGCATATTGTGACGTAGGCACGATCGTATGATATGACGTCTTTTAGGATATACATCGTTGTAAAAAATAATTTAAAGGTATCTTGCAAATTTTTGTGATCAGTTTTACAGATAAATCGCCGAAATGTGTTGGTATATTGGTGATATCAGTTGAATATGTAAAAATTGTATTATAAATTAAAATCTGCTTAAGGTTATACCGCGATATAGAGGGGTTAAAATATTTTTGTATGAACGAATTCGTGTCAATGTAAATAAAAATTGGCACTGATACAAATTTTTCGAGACATGATCGATAACGCAGTTATTCCAAATGCGTCGACGTACGATTATCATATGGTGAACGCCGAAAATGCTCAGAATACTTCTAGAGAGAGACAAATAAAAGGAATGTCATCAGATATGAGAACAATTAGTAGACGCGACTGGATAACAGTCGGAGTCTTGTGTTTTGTTAATTTAATTAATTATATGGATCGTTTTACAGTCGCCGGTACGTATTATTTTATTTTAAAATCATACAAATTGTACCTATGTGTCAAAATTGTGCAATGAAGAAAGTTCATGAAATTTGTGTATAATTTTGCAGGGGTATTGACTGAGATTAAAAATGATTTTAATATGGATAATAGCCAATCTGGATTACTTCAAACAGCATTTATTTTAAGTTATATGGTGTTTGCACCGGTGTTTGGATACTTAGGAGATCGTTACAATAGGAAAGTGATAATGAGTGGTGGCGTATTTTTGTGGTGTTTGACAACATTCGTTGGCTCTTATATGAAGGTAATATTTAAAAGTTAATCAAGAAAATTTAAAACTTAAGTGTTGATTAGAATTTTATTACAATAGTTAAAATAAAATTATTTCAGTCATACCCTTGGTTTCTATTCTTCAGGGCTCTTGTTGGAATAGGAGAAGCCAGCTATTCCACAATTGCTCCGACAATAATTAGTGATTTATTTGTAAAAGATGTGCGTTCTGTAATGCTTGCATTATTTTATTTCGCGATACCTGTTGGAAGGTAAATTTTTATTTTATCAATATTAGTAATATTATTTCATTTTGTATATAACAACGAAATACAATTTTTATATGAAATTTAAAGATAATTTAATTTCTAGCGGTTTAGGATATATAATAGGTGGTGAAACATTTAGAGTTACTGGTTCATGGCAATGGGGTTTACGCATTACCCCAATATTAGGTGCAGTTGCAATTGTTTTATTGCTTGCAGCAGTAAGAGACCCTATTAGGGGAGAGATAGAGGGTGGAGTTCATTTACCACGTACTTCTTGGTTAAATGATGTCAAGACATTATTACAAAAGTAAATATTCAAGTAAATATTATATATGCTTATAATTCTTTATACTGTAAATTACTTTTATGTTCTTTAGTCGAAGTTTTATGCTTTCTACTGCTGGGTTCACATGTGTGGCATTTGTTGCTGGTGCATTAGCATGGTGGGCTCCAACATTTTTACAATTGGGATTTGCATTACATTCTAATGGACGTACTGTTGATCCAGATGAGTATGTGTCTATTTTGCCATTAATTAACAAATATAGACCATTGTGTTTGTACAATTTATGATTCAATAATTATTTTATAATTATTTCAGTGTAGCATATAAATTTGGATTAATAGGAATGGCAGCAGGTTTAATAGGAGTGCCATTGGGTTCATTTTTAGCTCAGAGATTAAGAGTACATTGGCATCAAGCTGATCCTCTAATATGTGCTGTAGGACTTCTAATTAGCGTACCCTTACTGTTCTTTGCAACTCTAACTGTCAATACCAATTCTGCCTTATGTTACACGTTAATATTCTTTGGACAGTTATCATTAAATTTAAATTGGTCTATTGTAGCAGATATATTGTTGGTATGTCTCTTGTAGATTTCTATCCTGTATATATCAATCTGCATTTGTCAATTAGATGCATTTTTCCAATGATCTTTCTTTTTAAATTTTACAGTATGTAGTGATACCAACAAGAAGATCTACAGCAGAAGCCTTTCAGATACTCATTGCACATGCCTTTGGAGATGCAGGAAGTCCTTATCTTATTGGTTTGGTAAATATCAATGCATACTTAGTTAAGTCTAAAATGAACATTAAAATTTCATTTTATTAAATCATTTATTTCAAATTTTGTCATGTTAATATTACCTACATTAATAATTTCAGAAATAATATTTTATATATTTATATTTTACGTTATCGTTTTACATTAACTTTATTATTAATAATTTTTATCTCGTTAATCTTTGGTAAATTTATTGATTGATTTCAGTTATCAGAAGGACTGAAAACAGTTCTTCTTTCGGACTTGAGTGTAGATAATCGAATAAAACATGTAACGGATCACGCCGACAATGCACTCGTCGAGTTTCGTAGCTTGCAATATGCATTGTTTCTTACGATGTTCGTGGAAATCATTGGCAGCCTATTTTTCTTCCTTACAGCGTTACATATACAAAAGGACAAAGAATTAGTCGAACTTATGATCGCAGGTAAGTGAAACAGCGTCCCAGTATTTAAAAAAAAATGAAATATTGTCTTGGCATCTTATTTGCATGTTCGTATGAAAATTGCTACTAATCAGCTTAATGTTTGATGTATATGTATATATACACAAGTACAAGTTTTATAATTTTTTTAAAAACTTTTTTATTGTTTTGTATTGGGAGTACTTTTTGCTAGAATAATGTGGATATCTTCAACAAAAATTAGCACATTATCGCTTGTAGTATATTAGTTGCAAGATGTGCAATTTATTGATGAAATAAATTACTAATTGCTAACAATTTTTTTTATTACCAAACAATAAGATTAAAAATATATTTTTAATTAAAGATTTATTTTGTATTGTTGCATTAGGCAAACGTTCCATAAATTTTTATGATTTTGTAAAAGCTGTCACTAATAGTTATATTAGATTTTTAGATTACAAATGAATATAAAAATAAACTGATAATTGAAAAGTGATTAAAATGTAATTATTTTTGCACAGTGCATGAATTATTCGCAAGTTTGGAGTTAAATGGACATATTTTGAGACGAAAAGTAAGGACATGTTACTTAATATTTTTTAACACGTTAAGCGCCCAGAATTGTTTAATAAATGGATATAATTATAAAACTTGTTGCATGTTTAATTATAAAAATGTGTGTGTAAATGTAAATTTTATTTACTTAAATTCTTTAAAGCTGTAAAGGTGTATAGCTTAAAAAATAATAGGGAATAATACAAAGTTGTCCCTTTGTTCCACAACTATCTTTCTAGGAAGCAAAGGCGCTTAACTTGTTAAAATTGATAGTTTTTCAAAATAAAAATTTTCTGAAACCAAAGGTTATATGTATTTGTGTGAAATATTATTTGCATAAAATTAATCTTTTAAAAGGTGACAGCTTTGTTAAATCACTAATAAAACAAGTACATTTTCCTCTTCAATTTGCTTTTACACTTCATTGTAAATACCATGGTACTTAATGTGTTAAAATATTGTTGGTACCTATATAGTATTTTGTTTTCATTGTTTCACAAGAAAGTGAGAATAGTAGTAAATTAAAGTTTTTATGCAGTATATTATTCAACATATAGCATTCTATGTGGTCTGACATGGAATTAATATGAAGTTAATTATGTATAATATGCATACATCTTTCTTGCAGACAAGTATCTAGATTCTAAGAATAATGGGCAAGCTGAATCAACGAATTTATAAATCGCATCACTGGGCCTTTCCTGATAGTTTGCTGTAATCCTGGTACATAATTTATTTTCATGATTTCAAATTTTTTTCCGTTTTTATACGATAATCAGTTTAATACGTTTGAAAATTATTATATACATTTTTTCTTTTTTTTTTTGTAAATATTGTAAATTCTAAAATATTTAATTCATTACATTAAAAAAAAAAAAAAAA
>NIJG01000170.1:90839-104885 GCA_002201625.1 Euglossa dilemma
TATTTTGCTTAATTTTATTTTTACTAGGACATTACTCTTACCTATATATTATTCATTATTTTATTTGTGTTATTGGTCTTTTTATTTGGTTTTAATGTTGTATGACATTGTTAATGGTAATATTTGTGCTTTGTAAATGACTGGAGTACATGTGAATTTAACATTATAATCTGTGTTACCTAAAAACTGATGAAGCTTGCCTACTAAACAAAATTGTTATTAAATATATTGCATAAACATCATATATATAAATGTCTTGTTACTTTTGCATGATAAACAATTGCATGAAAGGTGCTATCAGCAGTAATAACTCTTCTTGCATACAATTAAATTTAAGATACAATAGAAATTGAAATACATTTACATAATTTAAATATACGATATTGTCAATCTTGAAGGAAAATTTAATTGGTTATTAGTTACATGTATTCACGAATATATTTTGTTTCAGGTGTAGATACTTCAGATTCGTATGTATGTAACGATGAATTCGAAAACGAGACACAAGATGATGTGCACAAACCATGTTGGTTCATATTTTAGATATTTTCTTATATTAACGACGAGTAAATTATGTAACGTAGCATTGGGACGCAGCTATCATAGCAACGAATATTTATTGAATATAAAAAAAAAAAAAACGTTTATTCGATTTAGAACGCGGAATGATTGTGTCATAAATCGATTGACACATTGATAAAATATTTTAAATGCAGAACGTGTATTACAAGGGAGTTTTCCGGATTTCGTTACTTTATATTTATCCTCATAGACGTTCTGTTAATAATGTACAGAAGTATTAAGCTTGACAAGGACTGTATTTAAATAGACTAAAAAGTTATTTAACTCATATATGTATTATAAATATAATTCTGCATATTATATTTTTATAGTAAGTTTCTTCTAATAAAAAGTACGTTATTCTTGTGTGGTATATGTAAAATAAATACTTATCAGGTATATCCTGTGACAAAATTACCATTTTGTTATTAAACATTTTCGTGCTTGGTAGAGTTAATAATTCTGTTCTTATTGAATACTAATAATCTCACTATTTACGTGCCTTACACGTAAAATAAAAACGCGAAATGATTTTGTGTAAACAGTTAATGTAAGAAAAGGTACGCCGAAAACGTGAAGTATTTGACTACTATAGTTTGTTTCATTTTTATACGAAGCAATTTAAAGTAAAAAGAACATGAAATTATATTTTATATTTATAAAATGTCAATACAGTGTTTTTTATTTAAATACGTTTTATATATAAAATAAAAAATCAATGTTACGGCTTTGTAATCGATATTTTTTTGTAATTAATATTTATTTAAAACTCTATGTAAAATCAAATATTTTTATAATTTTTTCTTTCAATTAATTGTATATCTTTATATGTATTGAATGTAATGTTTCAATCTTTTATAACGACAATGACTTTAAAAATATGCATACTTTAATACTTGTACATGAATATTATTTGCAAATATGATTTGATTATTAAAAAGTAATTTATGAGAAAGTTATTACTTCGAAAAGAATCATTCTGAAATGCCTTCAAAATATCTGAATTGATAGTTTTTAATTGCTTTAAATTTATATCATATACTTTGAAGAAAATAATTTTCAATAAAACACTACAACTCAGATTATTTGAAAAGCAGTTGCATTACGATTCTTTAAAACAATCCTATCTCGAAAACAAAACGAAGGCTGTTGACAATGTTAATATTTGACAAAGATAACCCGTTCGTTTGAAGCTGCTCTAGACAATGCAAAATCTGCGTAATAGTGCACGAAAAGCCATTACCTCCGTTGCGTCGGGGTGTCTTGAAATTTTCAGTATAAAAGAATATTCGTCTTCTTTTACAAGTTTACTAGCGTTAGTTCTTAAACGAAAGATCGAAATAACGCTGTGAAAATAATTGGCGGGAAACAGCGACGTTGGGCCAGTACACGACATTTTGAAATTGTTGCACGGTTCAACAGTTCGAGAGAAATTTAATATCGAATATCGTTAGGGCGCCACCATCGGCGTGTTAGAAAATTTTAAACTATGGAAATCGAAATAAAACGATTATTCGCATGGTCTGCATGCCACATGTGAGCAAATTTGATATTTCTGGAACAGCTTCACGAGCGAAACGCGTTTAAAGATTCGTGCAGCCTATTCCTTAAGATATTAAAACTTCTAAATAACGCTGAATGGTCGCAGAAGTTCGTGGAAATGTAACGTAGTCTGGTATTACTTGTGGATAATGTGTGTTAGTGTACAGGGAGAGACGCGAGAGAATCTGATTGGTAGATTACATTTCATAACCGACTAGAATAGTCGGTCAATCAAGATCGGCAATTTTCAAATTTTACCGGCGACCGTAGTTTCAGTGGAAAGTGTTTATCGGTGCTGAAAGGGTCGGGATGATTTTACTGACAATGGTGTCGTCGATTTTGCGAACAATATCGTGAAATTATTTAATATCGCTAATGTTAAACATCGCAGTGGTGAATGTTTTGGAGAGTTGAAGGACGTGCAAAATTTACTCTTGGAGGAACGTTACCAGAGTTTTACGTATTCTTCATGTCAAAGGTATGATGTTAATTTTATTTAATTATTTTCTTTTTGGAGATTGATTCTTTTTGGATAATTTAATTTGTAACATGCATGTATATTGTTTTTGAATTACGTATATGGGATTAACGGTAGTTATATTTTATATTATGCTCATTATTATTAGTTGTTTCATTTTTTTATATTCGTTAACAAAATTTAGTTATCGTAATGAACGTGTCATAGCTGGTTGTGTAAATCCGAGGATTCATTTGTTTATAAGACAAAAAATAATTATGTGACTTGAGAATGTACATGTACACATATGAGATAATTAGAATAATTTTTATTACATCTTTAAAGATCAGTTATAATTTTTTATGTCTCAAGAACGACCTTTAACGTATGTCAATAAATTGAACGTTGAAATCTCGAGTATCTTTTGCAAAGAATGACACAATGTATATATGCTTTCAAGCTTACTCTATCACTTCTTCGTAATCTTGAACGTGACGTTTCGAATAATTCAATCACGATTAATATTTTATGCAGGATACTTAATAAGGATACTTTACGCGTAAAGTATGTAGAGTACAATTTTTATTTAAAATAAATCGCATCGATAAATTTAATCGCTACAAAAATAATACTCGTTTCTTAAATAGTTTATCACAATGGTCAGAGTTGAGTTATGTCGCGAGTTAATTCGAGTGTAAATTGTAAACGTATTGTGTCAATGTTCCGTAAAAAAGGTTAAATGATCGTACCTTGCTTAAAACTTTCGTATTCACCCGAACGTTCTGCTACGACGTCTTTTAAGATTCCAGCTCATTACCTTCGAAGGACGAGATGATATTCGTACCCCATAAATCGAAAGTTCTCGAGCAAAAACTCCCCTGGAAATTGTCTTTCGCGCGTACCATAGACGATCGTTAATTCAACTTTGCTGACTCGTTCGGCCCCGACGAGTTCAGGTGGAAAATGTTTTCTGGTAATTTCTCCCTCACGAGTACCATGATTTGTCCGTTTGCGATAACGAGAATATCATCGTTCGAATTAACACGAATTTATTTTCCCAACATTCCAACAGAACGAAATGGTATTTCTACGAAACATTTCCGATCTGTCTGCAGAAAATTACTCCGACGCGTGATGCGTCTTGCAATATGCACAACGACGTGCTAGAAACGTCTGTCATAAATCATCGACGGTAATACGTTGAAAAGTTCTCTTCCGATTTCTAATCACAAACTCACGCCCCGATTCTCTCGTTCACTCGATTTCTTTCCTCTCACGAATTACCATATCGTCTCCCATAACCTAACCCAACTTGCAATCCTGCTTCCAACAAACGACCATGAATCACCCGTGCATATGTACATTCGCAACCTATTAAATCGTCCCTGGATTCCAGATACGCGGCACTGGTTGCGCCACCTGGAATAATAACTCGTAACTCGGAAGCAGACTTATCAACAAACGTTGTTTTTCCGACTGTGCATCGGCCTTGTGTACAATTGCCGACCACGGCGGTTGTCCTTAATTCTAAAATAACACTCGCTGCCACTCCCGACGCGTCCAAGACCGGCCGGTCGATGTGTTTTTTTATCGCAAGCGTTAAAGCAACCGTCCGCTATCTCGTTTAAGCCTTATTCTTCCAAGCTCGTCATGCTTAGACGGTAAACCATTTCTAGGTCGAGTAAGCTCGAGCGCCTTTTCGCGCGTAATATCAGTCGTCCGCGTGTTCGCTGACGCCCATCGTTTATCTTGCGAGGCCTTAACGACCCGTGACCATCCGCCATCTTCCATTTTGTCTTTTTCTTTTTCTTTCTCCTTGTTTCTTCGCGTTGCACTGGCCGCGGGTGCAACGTGTCGCGCCATCACAGCGGCTATACTACTGAGAGTTGGACTTATTATACGCGACGGAATGTCTGTTTAACGGCGTGGAGAATGATCTCTGGCGAGTCAGGGGAAGTTACTAAAGAGTTTGCTCGGTAGTTCGTAGGTCTCCGTCGTAGGTCGAGATTTTTTCTCCCTTTTCCAATTATTGTTAATGGTTCTCAAGTCGTAAAGGCCGTGGGGTTGCCATGGACGGTCGACGTGCAAGGGAAAAGTATCGCGCGATGAAAAGAATTTCGTCGGGCACTTTAATATCTTTAATATCATCGTGACAATTTATAACGCTCGCACGCGCTGTGCAGCACTTAAATGATTTTAATAAGACACGTGTTAAATGCGCATTATACCGCGTTATACGCTGGAGTAAGCGGCAGTATCCTGGTAATGTGGATGAAATTTGCTTGACATTTAACATGTTATCCTATTAGTCGCCATGGTCCCCATTCTGGATATCACGGTGGGAAATTTCTATAAATTCTCTGACACCGATGATTCACTGTAAATCCCGATTCTTCTTTTCGAATTGTAAATGTATTCGATATTTCAAAAATTTCCCTCTACAGATGATTCTTTTATTATATTCGTTTTTTTTTAATAAACCGACATAAAACTCGGAAAATTATGCAAAAATTTAGAGAAAAAACGTATTATAAAGTAATTATAATATTAACCTTTTGCACTCCGTACAATATTCGCCGAAAACGTGGATAGTCGTGTTCTTTTTTATATATCTTAGTAATTTTACTATATCTTGATTTGATTTCTTCTACCATTTCCAGAGAAAACCTCAGGGAAACATACATTTCTCAAAAAATTGTGCTGCAATAAGTTATTATTCGATTTTTTTATTACTATTCTTAACCACTAATAAACTTCAATGTCTTCTTTTCCCCGTATTTTTCGCATTATTCGATATTCTTGTCGAGATGTTTCGAAGGATTTCTGAATTTTTGGCAAGCGGTGCACCTAATGCAATTCTTGAACTTCTACTTGAATTACGCGTTATCTAGATGTGACCGAGGTCTAATTTAGACATACCCGGACCTAACCGAAGATAATTCTATTTAACCGAGATCCAACTCGGCTCAATTACACCCAATCTAAATCAGATTCATCTTACACCAGTCCAGATGTAACTAACCTTTAACTCGTTTCCGGCCAATCCCAGATATAATTGAAAACCAAACGCGGTTACACATGTACAATAAACACCTAATTCCGGCTGGTATTCGATCAATGTGCTTCATCAAACTTTAGTCGAATCGATATTAACTAAAACTCGGCTAAAACACGAGAGATTACCCCGGTTCTCCGTACGCCGCGTTAGAAGGGAATAATTTCGCGATTTTAATTAAAGTTTAACCCGAACCCCGTGGAATTGTTACATATGCTACCACGGAAGAGAATAATTCCTATACGCTAATTAAGCTGCAGCAGGAACGCGAAGAATTCCCTTTCGTTTTACATCAACGGACGAGTGGTGACCTTTGAAAATTTACTAGAATTTTATTCGCAGGTTTCCAAAGATAAACGGAAAAGAGTAAGAATAAGAAAAGAGTAAAGGAAAGAGTCCACAGGGAGAAGATAAATCTCGACAAGTAGCTCGATTCCCAAGGGCCGAACGAAGAAAGGCCCCTTAACGCGATTTCATTCGACTTAACACGCTTCGACCTTCGAAAACTTCCGATTCCATCCAATTTAATACCTCATTACCTCTAATTCTCGCAAATATCAATATCATCTTGAGCGTGCCAACCCAATTACAACCTCGGCCGCCATTTACCATGTTTCCCCTTTCTTCGATGCTTCTTCGTTTTTAAACCAAGTTAACAACTTTCCTCGAACACCTCGACGAAGGATGGATCGAGTAATTTCTTCTCTTTCTTCTCTTCTCTCTTTTTTCTCGGGGATATACTCTTCGAGGGGTCCTCGGCTTTTCGGTAATCGCGTCGGGACGCCGACGCGAGAGAATATCCCGATTCCACGGTACAAATGGCGGTCGTCTTACAGTTGGTCGCGCCGCTCCGTGCAGTTCTTATCTATACCGGCTTCTAATAAAAGGGGTCGTAAATTTCCAGCCGATCGTCCGATTTACGATTTCCGGCCGGTCGTTTCGACTTGTCGAGGAACGTCGTTGAAACAATGAGCTGCGCGAGAGAAAGAAAGAGAGATGACGGACAGGAATCTCGAGTTCCACGGGTCTCGTTAACGAAGATGATCCGGTTTGTTCGATGCCAGGCAATCTCTAAAGGGTTCTTATTTGAAATTGCCAGGAATCGAAATGCCCGATACGCCTTCTTGTTTAATTCCAGCAGCATCGTTAGCGATATTTCGTGGCACACCGAGTCTGCAGTCGTTATCTTTATTGCTCCGGTATAAGAAGAATGAAACTGGTCTCGCGTAAAAAATCGCGAATTTTTTCTGGAAAGAACGAAGCAGCCGCGATTAACACGTTCAACCCGACGCATTTTATCGAAGTCCGTATGATCAGCTCGAGATTATCGGTTATTTATTCGTCTGGCGGCGCTTGTTTGTTTCACTATTTTTGTCTATTGTCAGTGGCTTGAGTCTGAAGTCGGACATTGTTGCATGAAATTGTTATAAAATACTTATNAGTCAGACATTGTGCATGAAATTGTTATAAAGTACTTATAAAACTTTATTTACGAATTGTGAAATATATATACAAATATATATACAAATAAAACCAATTTTCTTATCGTGTTAGAGTGAAACCGTGTTATAGAATACCGTGTAGTAGGAGGGCTACCTGTATATATATAAAAGCCTGTAAAAATAAACTAACACTTTGTATCCTATGTTTTTCAAAAGTTCATTACTGAGTTATACTTCAATTATAGTTATTGTTCATTTTGACTCTTTTGTTTGACGAATTGTTTTTTGTTTTTGTATTGGAAATAACTATGAAAAATAAATTTTTCTCTATATTGAAAACAACTGTAAAAATAATGTTTCTTTTCCATTGTATATTATCATCTAGTCTCTACTCTGCCTTTCAATTTAAAGTATGCTTTATCAAATAAAATTAGAAACATATGGGAACTACCGATGATCCAGCAAACTACATGTGGACCACCGGTGGTTCACGTCGCCACATGAAAGCAATACCTGTGAACCACCGGTGGTTCACGCCGGATTGAACGTGTTAACCCTTTGCACTCGAGAGGTGACTCTCAGTCGCCATTTAATCAGATTCTAAAGATCGATGTAAATTAATATATCAAATTTAAAATTACCCACCGATGCGTAAAATGTCAAGATAAAATAATTCCATGTCTCAATTTCCATAGGATTTCTTTTTACCGTTTTAAAAATATCGTTAACTTTATGGTAGATGATCTCCGAATTATTATATTTCTCTAACGAAAAAATCACCGACTGCAAAGGGTTGAAATTGCTATTAGAAGAATCGATAGCCGAAGGTCTGTTTGTAAACCAACAGAATACTCGCAGTGGTAGCTCGTGCGAATTTATCGATATCGTTAGCCAATTATCGCGCGATTTTTGTTTATGCGAAACCGATACTCGCGTAGAGAAATTACGAGATCGATTCGGTTTATTATTACGGGAATGCGATTTTATCGTGGTATAAGTAATGTTAATATCGCGATTCTATAACATCGATTCGGATTTACGCGTTGTTCCTGTGTACCGTGTGTGGTTTTATGAAATTCGTGACGATAATGTCTGTTTCAAAGCCAATCCGTGACGATGGAAGACGGATACGCGTGGATTTTATCGTTTATCTTCTCTTTTATACGCGTTTGCTTGAAATTCGGCGAAAATTCTACCGGGAGGCGTTGTAGAAAATAGAAATTTAGTAGACGATTCGAAGAAAGCATTCTTCTGCTGATTTCCTTTAAGCTTGGCGGATTTTGTATAGAAGGGCAGACGGGAAAGAAAGTTAGGTCGAGATAAGGTTTAAAGGATTGCGTTTCTTAATGTAATTTAAGTTCGAAGGAAGAAGGATTTACATGCTTCGCGAGATGGCAAAAAATTCGCGGGGAGCAATTTTAAAGAAAATTCGCAAGTATTTCTATAGAAACACGTAACAACGTGATTAATTATATTCGCGGTTACCAACGAGAGTCGAAATGACTCGTTTCGGAAATTTTATTTTCGCGATTGTTAAAAATATGCCGTTGATTTTGGTAAAATTTATTATTTTCGTTATATCGTATTAATTCACTAGTTAACCGTTTATTTTGGAAAATGCGTATCTAAATTGCGTCGCGAAAATTATATACAGTATACAAATTGTAGACAGTATACTCGTCAAACACGCTTAACTGTCGATACTAATCGTATTAACCAGTGGTATTAACTCTTTGCACTCGAGAGGTGACTCTCAGTCACCATTCGTTTTAATGCCATAGCTTGAATTCGAATAAGCGATAATAACTATTGTAGGAAGCTTAATTTGAGGAAAGTAGGATTACAGGATAGCATCAAAGTTACCGATAGACAAATGTTGTTTTTTTTCGAAATCAAACGTTGAGTTTCGCGGGCTTTACAGGAGCACGAAGCGCGAATCGACGAAAGCTTTAAAAGAGAGACCTTCAACGGTATATGCAGAGACTTTTGTGAGATTTGAGAGACTAGACAGATTTGTGAGATCCGAGAATATCGTCGTCAAATTCGAAGAAGCGTTTTTTGTGTTCCCACTCGTTAAAGAGTGAAATTTCGTGAGTTCTATCAGTTTCTTTAACTGTTCTCGTTGTATCTTCGATTCTTTCTATAAACCAAGGAGAAAGAAAACCCACCTTTGGTTTTCTACGCTATATTAAAAATAACTACACGCGAAATATCGAAATAAAAAGGCAAACGTATAATTTTCTTTGCATATTTTCACATATGGGGTATCACCGAATTTATAGAAACGTAAGAAAAGCTTCTTCTTCATAGCGAAAAATTCTTCGAGTGCAAAGGATTAATACATTTATCTCGTGAATTTTTAGAATTATTACCGCGAATCGGTAATAAGAATTAACGAAAGATTCTTCGACACCTTGAAACAACGAAAATGATATTTCATCGTATGAAATATCGCTGTTACAGAATCGCTGGGATTTTATCGATGTTGCTGTACCGCATAAAATCGCATCATTTTAAAGCTATTTATAATGCTCGTGTATTACATTCTAAGTCACCTGTTTCGCAATTCGCAATCGATCCTGAATTCGAAAATAAAAAGTTCTGTTTCTAAGCTTACGCGTTTCCTTTTCGCAATTGAGTCAAATTAAACGATATTCAACGTACGAGTCGGCGGGCATTTTATTTGTACGTCAAGGGGTTGTTCTCTACTTCTCAGCCACCCCATATAAATGGAATCGGGCCTACGGCCCGCCAAAACCCATCCGATCGCGTTTTCCGTTGCACAAGTGAATTTCGTTGCCCAACAAAAACCGCTCGCGCCGGTTGCGACACGGTCGTTTCGTTCGCTCGCGAAACTCTTCACCGGCGAGCAATTCGGCGTCCGCGAGAGTATGCCTTGTGAAATGAAGCAAATGCACTTTCACCCGGCACCGGGTTTCGCAACCTCCTGCNGAATCGCTGGGATTTTATCGATGTTGCTGTACCGCATAAAATCGCATCATTTTAAAGCGCGGTTAAAATTACACGATGAAATTCATATTTCCGTCTTCCGGTCGTTTTAAATAATTAAAATCATTTCGTTCAATCAATATCTCCACCTCTCGTCAAATCTCGCCATCGTCCAACACCTTTAAAAATAGTTCCAGCTGCCTCGCAAAATCGATCTCCCAACGTCGCGTAAAATCTTGCCGGCTTTCGAATCGCACAATAACCGTTCTCCGTCTGTTCTTTTAACGAGAAACATTAGAACACGCTAATGGCATTTCTTTCAGTAACGGACGAAAAGAAAGAAAAAGAAAAGATGAAGGGAACAGACGAAGCAGGAGAGGCAAGTTAAAACAACAGAGCCGAAGCTAAACGACGCCGACATCTGCATGGTTTCCTTCCTTTCCTCCATTTTTTCGCCATTTTTTACCATTTTTATTCTTCCACGACGTTTTCAAAATTGCTTCCATACATCATCGTACACTTTACTCGGTTTATACCAACGTTGCCATCGTTTTTAATTAACGGTTGCGTTTCGAAGTTTCCAATGGCGGCTGCAACCACCCAATGGGACAATAAAGCGAAGATCGATCTTTTCGTCTCAAGTACCAAGCACGGTCTGATAGTACAGTAGTTTGATGTAACTCGGAATTACATCGATTAGGTTAATCATTCCCGATTCGTTTCTAGACTATCCTGGGATTAGTGAACACGCTGGTTCAGCAATCACGCTGGGTGACACTGATTCTCGGTAGATTTATTCTAATTAGTACGACTACTGCTTTCTGCTAATCTTCTGTCATTTTTTAAATAATTTCTTTCGTCTTTCTCGTATATATATTACCGTTTATAATAGAACTGCTCTTCTTCAAAAATGGGGTTTACAAATTATAATTTTATAATTTTATAATTTTACAAATTATAATTATTTAAATATCGTTAAACGTATCTACTCTTTGGAGACGTGAAAACTTTTTGATTTTTTAGAGTAAAAGCTGCTTGCAATATAATCCCAGAAATAATTTTAGCATTGTCACTGATGTTGTACATGTCTTTTAATTCGGAAAATTTCCCTTGATTTGGTATTTCTAATTATTTAGCACACACTTGATGTATCGTTAACTTCGTTTCCCGTCCGCAAAGGGTTAAAAACTGCATCATTTTCTTCCTCTTCGTAAACGAACAGAACTTTCCGGTAGACCTAACAGTTTTAGCAACACTGAAACGATAAAACCACGTGTCCGTAGTGGAAAAATATTGTGTCGTTCGGAAAGTCATTTCCATTTTTTAAGCGTTTGAAGTGTGAAGTTGGCTCTGAACAAATACAATTATTTCCCCTAAAATTGGAAGAACGAAATGACTTTCCTAATACTACGATATCAACTGCAATTCTATCTCGATACGAGCCGATGTTAATAAAAAAAAATCATAATTGCCAGTCACTTTAACCGAATCGTTTAGATCCAGCGTTAAATACGTTTCCCTCGATCTCTGCTCGCGGCAGTCTTCTCAAATATCTCGCGGTTGGCGCAATTTATCCGAAGGGAGGTAGCAAAAAGATAATTCGCCACGACGACCGGGTGGACCCCCCTTCACTTTGATCATTCCGTGAAACGGTCCCCCCGTCTCGTTCGGGATGAAATCACGACTCGAGCGTTCGCGTTTGTTTGCAAAAGCAAAATACGAACACGCCATCTGTGTGTCTCGTTGCACCGGTAACGGATTGCTCTTGATACGAGCTGGGCGTTTCGAGGAACAGCGATACGAGACGCGCGTGTAAATGTTAATAGCTGGGAATAAAAGTTATCGAGCCTTCGAATATTTCACGCTTTGAGGGCGAATTTCAAGGCGGACATTTTTATCGTGCAAAGATACTTTACGCCAATCCGGCGTTCGTAAATCGACGATTTATTAACGACAAGATCCGTGATGTACGTAGGAGATCGTGCTTTTTTTAGAAGGGTCAGATTGACTGGAATAATATCGCGTTCTTCCTAATGGAATGAAATAAAAGCTTTATTAAACCTTTCGCTACGGACGAACTTTTCCAAAAAATGTGATTATCAATTTATGATATATAGTTTAAGTTCGGTGGTATATTATATAAAACAAAGTTAAAATATTTTTTCATATGGTTTACCAATACTACTTGTCTTTTTTGATATAGAAAACATATTTCCGATGAAGCACAAAAAATCAAATAGTCTTTTAACTTTCTTATAATGATTTTTTATACTTTTAACCCTTTGACTACTGTGGGCGCCTAAAGACGTTCTTAGTATTAAAAACGCAAAATTTCTGAGCGCATATAGGCACCCACAGTAGTCAAAGGGTTAACCCCTTAACCTAGGATTTAGACTCGAAAATTTCGGGCCGAAATCGTATACAAGCTCGCGCAGCCTTCGGGACATTCGCACGACTTGTGCAATACGCTGATCGAGCCAATCGTAAAGTAAATATTTGCATGTTTTCCAGTAATGAAGAAATAGGATATAATATAATAGAAAGGATATAAATAATTTTTTTTTATCTGTCCGATATTGGTTTTTTTAACTCCTACATTTTATGGAGAAAAATAAATAACGGGATTGCAGATTATTAATTTTGTATTTCGGATTTTTGTATAAATAAACTTTTTGTAGTACTTGCGTCTAACAAAATTATTGCATCAGGCTATAATTACATATCAAATATTCCACAAATATTCCACGTAATATTTACGTTTGGCCCGATCATCGTACGCGGGCTATATCCGTCGTTGTAGGTTAAGCGGTTAATAAAATAACAGATCAACACTTTGACTGCCACAGTGGTCATTGGTGACGTTTTAACTTCTTACAATAGCAAAAATTGAATGAAAAGTGCATTTTAAATATTGCAGCTAATTAGAAGATACTTCGAAACAAAAAATGCCCCATTGAACAATTAAAAATTGAAAATTAAGAGATTTTACGACCATGACCTGATTCTCATATACTCACTGCTTTCTTAAAGCTCCTACCGCTGACTTAACATTTAACTAAAGGGCCACGTAAATTTACGTTTTTCCATTGCGAGTTCCTAGGACGTAGATTTACGTTTTCCTTTGAATTTTGAATACGCTGCTTTAGTTCTTCATTTTATGCGCATTGCGTTATTTCTACTTGGTACCATTAGTTTCCTTTACCTTTCTGTTAATCCTACCTTTGCTTTTCAGCTAGTATTTTTGAAAGCAATTTCGTAACCGTAAAAATGGAAACCACGAAAAAGTTCTTCGTGAAAAATAACGAAATTTATTCATTTCTACCGACGAAGGTGAAATTATTGCTTTCAGGAAAAAAATTACGCGAAAATTACTATCGTCAGAGTGAGAAAGCGAATTTGGAAGTAGTGCCAATCTTTCGCGCCATTTTGCAAGACCGCGAAAACGAGGAGCCGTAAAAACGATGCGTTTGTTCGTATGAATATTCACCGGGCAGATTATTACCGTATGCAAAAGTGTACCGCCATATAGAGCGATGCAAATCCCGGCAAATGAGCTTTAAACGGCAAAGTGCGTATCGGAACGGCGATACCCGGGCGAGCATAACCTCTGCAATAACAATGGCGGCGCGATACCGAAGCATCGACTCGATCGACTGGTTAACGAAGCATTTGCAATCATGAATGTAATTCCGCCTCTCTTTTTCCCCTTTTCCTTTTTCCACGTTCAAATGTCAGCTTCCAATTTAAATATACATGATCCCGATGATACTCCAATTCGCCATGTAAACATTCCCGAAGGTCTGTATCCGGGGACCAAATTTCATCGATATTTTCGGACTCTTCTCGCGTTTCCAAGTACAGGTAGCCCTCCTACAACACGGTATGCTATAACACGGTTTCGCTATAACACGATTCATAAATTGCGAGAACTCTCCTACAACACGATATTCTATAACACGGTTTCGCTCTAACACGAGAAGAAAATTGGAAAAACTTTTATACAACACTGTACTTTTTCGGTCGCGACGAAGCTTGTTCCG